>JACXGI010015968.1:0-16635 GCA_016801175.1 Esox masquinongy | reverse complement strand
TGAAAAGTTTTCTTCCTGCAGGCTGTGGTTCCCATAGCAACCCAAACTATACACGGAACGCTTCACGAAGGTGGCTACATAAAATATACACTGAAACCGGACGATTACGGCGATTCGATTTTCATTCATATTTATGCAAATGAGCACAGAGTGCTCCATCCGCGGATCCGCGGATTGAGACTCAGGAGGGTTAAATTCTGCCTTCTCTGATTGTCCTTTGTGTTGTGTTGAAAGGAGGAAACTAGGTGCCGTAGTGCTGTCTGAAAACGTAGACATTTTTATTAATTCCTCCGGGTCGCATTTTGACGGTATTCAGGGACATCATTATCTCAATCTACAAAGCTGTTATCTTTTGTAATAATATTACTATAATAATATGCCTCGGACGGGGAAGGCTCCTATCTCTACCTTGTTTGAACCCTGTGTGCGCAGAGGGCTGGGGTTGGGACTGGAGAACGGCCAGTATGGTCTCTAGTGTTGGATGTCTACAGATGTTGCTGCCCTATGGACTGTGGTCAACAGCAGTGTGCTATCTGCGGCTCGGGGCAGTTTGTACCTGAGATGATATGGCATACTCCACCCGGAGGCCAGCATAAGGGTCTGAGTAGACCACCAGGGTCCTGATGGAGCTGTCCAGGATGAACCTATCCAGGGTCTTCTCATTCTCTTCTGACCACGTCAACTCAGATATGCCCGTCAGAGCCACACGGTTTTTAAACAGCGCCCTCTGGGAAAGTGATAACGGATACGTGAATTTATCCAACCGGTGAATCAACAAATCAGATGTATTCACAGAGCCCATTTTATATCAACAGTTGTCAAAGAGATACAGTAATATGCCGCAATTCAACCTCCATTTGTGTATGGAGAGGGCAAGGAAAGAAGAGCTATCCTACCCCTCAATATCAGTTATTATTAGCCAGATCATTCCTAGTCCTATTACTATGCAAATAGATACAGGGCTGTGGTGCTCTGTTGTCTTCTGATGTAGAATATGTTAGCAGGCAGACTGTGTGGTGCACAGGAGTAAAATCACAAACTGTAGCTCAACATCCCCCCACCCGATCCTGTCCGCACAGACTGCCGACCCCACAGGGTTAACCAGTTCTGGGTGCTGGTGCCACCGTACACCAGGTCTGTGGTGTTTGTGTGTGTGTGTGTGTGTGTTTGTGTTTGTGTGTGTGTGTGTGCGCGCGCGCACGCTGCTGTGGTCTTCACCAAGCTTCGGAAAGGTAATTTTTATGTGAATAATTCAACAGGTGAGGGACAGCGACAGCGCAGGTTCACTGACCAGCCTCTCCGTTATCACCTCCACCTGGTCTCCACATTTAGACCATGGAGTACTGGGCCCTTGAGTCACAATCTGCATTTTTACAGTTTCCTCCTAGTTTTTTTGTGAGTGTTTAAATAAGCTGAAATGGAGATGGAGTGTAATGTGATCCCATCATTTGTAAGTCTGATGGTAGTGCATTGTATCTGACAAGCTATTTTTTTTCCAGTTGACAGGAGTTCTGCTACAGGGAAAAACCATGATGTTCATACCAGGCCTATGGTATACGTGTCCACTTCTTCATTGGTCACAGGCGTTCCAAGGCTGCTTCCCTCTTGGCTCTCCTCTGTTAAACACACACACGCACACACACACGCACACACACATGCACACACACAAAGAAAACATTAAGCGTAGATAATTGCAGCAACAGACAAAGATCTTCATAGTTACTTATTCACTGCATTGTCAAGATAATCTATTCCATTCTATTTTCTGTCATTCTTGGGGGGGGGGGGGTCCAGTACTTTCCACAATGGTTAAGAGTTCAGTGCTGGTTTAATATAATTATACTGAGTGCCACTGGATGCTACAGTATGTAGCAACAAAAAAGTCCAGCCCCCGGAGAGCTGATGTGCAGGACTTTATATGTCAAACGTCTACCCTTGTAATAACTTAATTACATCATTTAGACATTCTGGATTAAAGTATCTGTGGTAAAAAAAAAAGAGAATGTATTTCATGCCTTGTCATTATAGTAACCTTTTGCAACCGAATCAAAGAAAGTATAAATATCTAATTGAGTCATTTGGAGCATTTGAGCTATGCAGAAAACCAAGCTGAGTGATGTCAGTCCCAGGGCAAGGTGGGCTGGGTCATGATATGTTCAGCTGAGCACAACCTTCACAGTTGGATGGAAATAGCTCTTTTAAATCTGCAACATCCAAACCGCTGCCATCGACCTACGACCTTGTTGACATATGGAGCAAGTTCAGTATCAAGCCAACACAAATTGGTTTGACAATGTGTGACAATGACAGGCATTATGGGACCAAACAGACTTTCGCTAAGGTTTGGTTTTGGTTCTTTACCTCCAGGCTGTGGTTTCAGGTCTTCAGGCTGGGTCTCCCCAGAAGCTGGGGTGGTGCTCTGGTTCTTGCCCATTTTGCTCACTCTCGAGCTGGAGCTCTTGGATTTGCCTGAGGACTTGTCTGACCGGGGTGTCTCTGGGTCTGCCATTTTCAGATCTTTGCAGTCAGCTGGAGAGGGAGAGTAAAGGAGAGGTAAAATGGACTGAGTGAAGTCGAATCAACAAAGCCTTTATTGTCCCCTCCAATTCCCCACCATGGGAACGCTTATTCCCTAGGATGACTGGTGGCCCAGGCAGAAAATGATTGCAAGCTTGTGCGAGACAGCTGGCTAGAGGAAATACCTCAAAAAAATAATTATAAAACATAAAAGTGAACAGGTTCATGAACTATGTATCTATCTCGGATATCCACACTTTGGTCTAGCCAGCCACCTCACTTGTCAAAGCCGGCAGGGGGACCCTGTCTTTATTAAAACTTTGATTCAGTTCCCGAGTTGTCAGTTTCTAAGGACTGCATGTAATAAAGGAGACAGGTTATTGAGGAAAGGAGAGAAAGAGAGTAATAAAAAGAAAGTTAGCAGAAAACCCTTTGAAATACACCATCCCTTTAGATTGGAGATAGGAGGCACCAGGTAAATTGACAGTGATCAATAACATTAATATAGGCTGGAGAACAAAACAGACTGCTACAGGCACAGATTAACTAGTTGCTAAAGGAGAAGTTAACCCATTTTTACATGTGGCCTTGTTTTCATTCTTTACGTACTTGCAGATCACCCAAACTGTTTTCTCATACCTTGTTTTGTTACAGAGAAAGGAGGTTGTTACATCAGCATAACCCCCTGCAATAGATGAATAGAATGCATCCTAAAAATGTGTTTAAGCATGTTATAAAACTATTAAAAATCCTCCAAACCAATATTACATCAGAATCGTATGTCTTTACAGTTCATTTGATACTGCTCCATGTAAGAATGATGCTGTTTACAACACAAAAATACAAATATGGACATATGAATTATAAAAACATTTACTCAAAAGACATCATCAAACATATGATTCTGGTGTTATATGAATTGATTTGAACTATTTTGGAGTGATATAACATTTACACTGTTGCATTGAAGTAATCTGCAAGTGGTGATTTTTCTCTCTAAATTATCAAAATATCTTTTGGAGGATAAACTATAGGAACAGAAAGAATGAAAAGGGCAAATGCCAAAGTAGCTGACCTACCCCTTTCACTACGTTAGCTAAAGTGGATTTAAATGTCAAACACAGTGGAAGATAATTGCAGGCAGTGGTTCCCAAACTTCTTCAGAAACTGTATGTACCACGTACATATACATAATATGCCCGGCGTACTGTGGCCTACTGTTGCGTACTGTACCACCTCAAGAACCCCTCCTGCCCTGTGCATTTTACCAGTCAGTATGGTCTCGTCAGTCTTCTATACTGCAACCCCTGTGCTGCGGATAGGTCGAGTACCAGGTGTCCAAGTACCACCAGTGGTCCCACTGGTTGGGAACCACTGGACTGGTGGATAGACACCAAAACGTTTACCGGTTGAAGTTAACAAAATGCTGTTGAAACAACTGCAAGCATACAGCCAAATCTTACATCGTCCCTGCTACTTTGCGGCAGTAAGTGACGTGAACGATACGCACTTTTTATAGCTTCAGTAATACCAGCTAGCTTGTTCGGATGGGTTAAACTCAAACGTGGTAAATTCACAATTTACTTTTCTAAAACTGTATAGTAGCTTAATTTTGGTACCTTGCTAGAATTACTTTATTTCACCCATTAAACTATAAAGTGTAAATAGCCTTAACGTTAGCTAACCTTACCTTTCGTCAGTTAAAAGCTGGTGGTGGTGTACTCCACGTTTTTGTTATTTAACAATGTATGACAACTACACGAATACTGTTTACATTTTAATGCTCTAAAACCACAAACGTCAGATAAATAAAATGGTGTGATAAATAATTTTTTTAAGTATTCTTGTTAGCTAACTGAACAGAAACTAACGTTTTATTCTCAGTGTTGAGGTCTTTTCTCTCGTGCTGCTTCGTAGAGGTGCGCTTGTAGACGTCTCCATAGAAACGGCGCACGGGAGGGGGTAGCTTGCTTGCACCCTTTAGTCTGGTTTCATTCGCGCCTCTACCACAGTACAATAATGTGTTCATGCCCCAAATTGCCAATAATGGCTTCTTGTCGATTGATTATATATCATTTCATTAGGAATAAGGTTTTGAAAAAATGTGTTTAATTTGTGTTATGGATTACGTTACACTGGTATAAGCAGATATATACATAACCTATATTAATACCATATAATATTGCTTTCATTACCAAAAAGTATAGAAAGATCCTGCATTGGCGGCAGGGAATGAGTGCACAGTGCCATGTTGGAGTGTGCATAACCAACTGTCAATACATTATTTTAAATTATCCATTGACAACGAAAGGTCAACCAAGTAAGTTCTCATTTATAAAAAATAAATATCAGAATTCGTTTTTGTACATATTCAACATTACATTTACCTTGGAAGAAAACCCAATTTTACATTTACCTTGGAAGAAAACCCAATTTTAAATGGTATTTAATTTCAAAAAGCTTTGAATGAGCATCTGACACACTGCCTGAGGATGGCTAGGCTTAGTAACCACTGAATTTGTTTCATGAATGTTAAACTGGAGAGGACATGTCCAACGTAAACACTTAACTACTGTAAAAAAAAATCTGGGCCATGGACTTTTTTTTGTATCTTGCTACTCATTGAAAATAACTAAATGCGTCATGTATCTAGCTATGCCTATTCTGTCTCCAATCCTCTGTTGCATGATGTAGGGACAGAGGGGCTTTTTGGAGAGAAAATAACAAACTGTAGCCTACATAGAGACCTCTCAAATGTCAAGAGGCTGGAATAACTTTAAAACACGTCTATTTTCTAGTCCAACAAATCTGTCTTTCACTTTCCACATTTTACCCTATCTCAAGCTTTTAAAAGGGACAGTGCGAAAATGGATGGGCACCTGTAAGATTCCTATCTATCCGTTGACCCTCGAGGATCACACAGCCATAGTGAGCCACTTGCCTTTTACTAAAGGGTAAGTACTGCGTCTGGGATTCCTCTCGACAGAGAGATGGAGAGTGCACTCTTTCAACCCTCTCTCATGCGTCAGATATGGGCACAGTCAGCTCAGAGCCGAACCTTGAAAAAAGGGCAGCAAGGGAGATGAAGTTCATGGCCCGCTATTTATAATATTTTATTTCAAAACACAGATTAAACTTAAAATTCCCTGAACCACTTCATATGGTGGAAACTGTGTTGGAAGCTTTTGGCTGTGATAATGTCACTCAACCTCTAGCCTCCATAATGCATTCAACTCAATTACCCGTCTATTCCACAGACAGTCTGGTATCTACAAACTAGGCTGTGCCCTGTGGCCGCACTCTCCCACACACACTGACGCGCTGGTTTCACACAGCGATCTAAATGGGGACATCAAAATGGCTTTCCCTTAAATAAATACTTTACTAATTCAAGGTGTACACTACACCATTTTGAAGTCCTAACATTGCCAAGAACCCCATTTTTAACGACCGCTTTTCCTGTAGCTTTTTGTCATGTCAACAAAGGGTTGCACAAATATGCTCCCTTGTGAAAATTACGCAATGATTTAATCATGCTGTTAAATGTTGCTATGATGAGCTGTAGCGCAAAGCAACCTAAAATTTCAGACATACACACTTGCCGTATAGACTAAAAATATCTAACAAATACATTTTGAATTTAACAACATTACTTGTGAACTTCAAAGCTGTACCAATCAGTTTCACAATTTAACCAGTGCAAGGGCATTCTAGACTAGTACTTGCCATTGCTCCTGCTGGAGTCTACACAGTCTTTATACACTTTGTGTGATGCAATACCATCATCTCATTGGCTTCTCTAGCG
This sequence comes from Esox masquinongy, assembly GCA_016801175.1. Classification (NCBI taxonomy): domain Eukaryota; kingdom Metazoa; phylum Chordata; class Actinopteri; order Esociformes; family Esocidae; genus Esox; species Esox masquinongy. The sequence goes on along the minus strand of JACXGI010015968.1, from coordinate 10,313 downwards.
AGCTCTCGTTGGTCATTTACCGATCATTTTTTCAAAACTGGTTGTTGCACTACTCCCAAGGTTCTAGATTATTGCTAGTGGATACTAGGGTTGAAGCCCTTATGCCCAATCCAGTATGAGGCCCCAGAGGCAGAATAAAAATATATTTTATTTAGATTTTTTTACTGCAGCCTACAGTTAGGAGGTTGGGAATTTCCACAGCACCCAAGCCAAATACAAAACTTCACAATTGTTGCATTCTGACCATAGACAAACAATGTAATCCATAGAAGGTTTTGCCTCTAAAAGGGCTGTGGAAGCAATTTTGCTATAAAAGTTATGACTGCCAGTCATGACCTGAATGGGAACTGCCATTTAGGGACCGTCTAAGGATTATATTTCAATGGTTGTTTGAGGTTGTTATTTGGTCCTAATCCTAACCCTAACATTAAACCCAAAAACCTAACCTTAACCCTAAACTCTAGCAATAAATGTTACCCCAATTTTAACATTTACCCAAGACAGGCCAAAAATGACCTTTTTCAGAATTTCCCTACTTGACGAATTGTTTTGGTTTAACCACATTTTGGTTCCTATTTATATAGTAAAAAATGTACACACTCAGGAGAGAGGCAGTAATCTGTTTAGTCTACTGAATTCTGAAAAACCGACACAAAACATTACTTTTTTTGAGTGCAGTGTCTATATTGACCTTTATGTAGCCTAGCACCAGAGGAGAAAATGATACAGCCCTATATACATTTAAAATACATTTACAATGGTGTCTGTATTACACTCAAGTGTCCGGAGATGTTGAGTGCATCTCAGAAAGAGACAAAATACTCTCCTTTGCTAGAGTCTAAATTCCTCTTTTGTGTTTTTAGGCTAAACAGTTCCTTGTGTGTGTGTCTAGGATGGCTCAACCTCTCTCTGTTAGCTGCTTTTGAACTAAATAGAAAGTGAAGGTGAGTCGGCAGGAGGGCTGATGCTAGAATGAACACAAGCATTTATGTACACACACTGAGACACACAAACACACAAGGCTCATCAGCCTTCTGTCAATGAATCCTTGCATTTACCCTATCACCGCCCTTGATACCTCATACACTGAACATTACTACCGCAGGAGAGTTTGCACGTCTTGCACACAGCAAGAGCAACAGCATCATGGCACGCAAAAAATGTACCCGGCTTCTCTTTGGACTACGGCAGGATGTAGGGACAGGTTTTTCCTTGATGTGGTCGGAGACTGATCAACAAAAACTCAGGCCCTGGGTTGCGTGGTCAGGGGAATCTCTGGGTCCTAGATCTTTAGACTAAACTATTTTAATTTAGGATCAACATCATTCTATAGCTACATTACTGCTGTTACAACTGCTATTAGACAATAAGACTCGCGCGATTAGCACGACAGGATTGTCTCTGGGAAGCATATTACATCGAATCTAACAGGACTCACCGCACGACATTTACAGATTTACCCCCCGAGATACGTTTCCATTTTGGTCCCAAACATTGCCAGCCCAGCAGAAGTAATAATGCCATCTGGATGTCTGAGCGACTAAAGCACCAAGACATCCATTGGAATCAGCAGAAAAACAACAGGCTAAAAGTTTTGAATAATACATGCCTACACAGACACATTCTTTTTTTAGGATTAATGGGAAGGAGAGACTCTTTTTTTTCATTCATTTGTGCGTTTTATTTCTTAATAATTCATTTGTGGAGGGGAAAAGGACATATTTCCTTTTGCTTGTTTCATAGCCTTCGGGACAAGACGTTTTTTGGTGTATGTTTCGGGAGAAGCCGCATCCGTAGATGACAGGGGAGGCTACATGTCCTTGTTGGCCCTCTTCAGACTGCAATTTGTCTAGACTGAAAACTCAATATCTTGACGTGCGTTCTAGTCTCTAAATCCAGTTTCATACACCTCCGAGTCTCCAGACAAGCCAATCTATTTTAGTTTGAGAGGGAAGTATTAAAAAAAGCAGCGCTCCGTCTATATCACCGCTGACTGCTGTCAAGAGGGGGACAGTTGTCTCAACTCTATTGGCTTTACTATGTCTCTGTGCGCTCAATTATATGCCCTATCATCTGTGAATGTGGGTGAGAGGATTGAGAAATGCACTGCGAGGTTGAGAAATAGCAGCTTTATTGACAAGGTAAATAAGGGGCTGTCTCACTGAATCGTTGACAAAAACAAAAGGCGGCTAATGCAATGGCAAAATGTTTCATGCTATTAAAAAAAAACTGTCCACTCAATCATGTATAGAATAATCATTTCTTAGCAGTTAATAGTATTCATTCGCGCACATGCACCATTCTGATACATCTAAAAGCAATTACGGAAGCGTAACACTAGCATTGACATTGATAGGCAATAATAACAAAATTAGCAGCAACGAAGTCACAGGTCGGGTGCCAAAGATCAGTGATAAGTTTGTAAGTGACAACACCGAGACCCTGGCCTCCATTGATCCCTGATGGAATTAAAAGATTAAAAGGTTCCAGGTCGCTACGTGATGTTGACAGCGGTTCTGACTCATTAGTGACATTAGCATTAAGCCGGGCCCATCAATAACTACTCGGCTGAGTGATTGCTCTTCTCAAGAGACACAGACAAACGCACACGGACAGACAGAAAGAAAAAAAAACCGCACACACACTCATAGCTATCACAGGCACACACGAGACAATCGTTTGTTCGCGCCCAGGAGACCGGTGGAGGGGCTGAAGCCGGGTTATCGGGCCCGCAGATGGCACCCTTCGTCTGCAGGCCACGCCACCTCGTCTGCCTGCCTCCGCCAGTGGCCTGGTTTGACACAGTGTTTCAGTTGTCTTCAAGTCTGTCGGCTGGGCTGAAATGGGTGAGTCAGAATGTTCGCTTGTGTAAGTGTAGACTCGCTCACCAGTGCCAGGTGAGGAAAATCGTCTGTGTCTCCGTTTGGACCAGTCTCTCTATGTTAGCGTTTTCAATATTTCTGTCAACTATAGTAATGTGTTGTACTTTTTATTCATGTGTGCCTTAAGAGTCAGACAGGGTGTGTGAGCACGCCACTGTCACAGTGGGACTCGCGGGGTGTCATTGTCAGTGTTAAGATGTGACAGCCAGCTGGTCTCTGCCTGATCACGTGTCAAAGTGAGTGGCATTGTCAGTCTCAATAGGCCAGTCCGTCAGCCAACAAAACACAATATCTAACTGTCTGCTAGTTTTGGGAATGTATGTCAGAGAGAGAGCAGAGAGAGAGGGAGAGAGAGAGAGTGGGAGAGAGAGAGAGAGAGAGAGTGGGAGAGAGAGAGAGAGAGAGAGAGTGGGAGAGAGACCGTAAGTCTGTGAGGGAAATGATTGTCAGTCCGAATGGCTACAGCATGTGTGTCTGTGAGTGCAAAAAGAGATTTGGTGTCTGAGCTGAGAAACCACTGGTTATATACCCTCGTGGGGGTCCCACTAGAGCTCATCATGCAGGGCGGGCCCCGCGGCCTGATCAAGGGCCCCCCTCAGTAGCAAGGCCCCTGTGGTGTTGTCCCTCACCAAGACAATGAAAGAGTGGTTGGCGAAGAACAGCTTGGGATTTCCCACCTTCTGGCCCTCAAACTCGCCCTCCCCAGCCTCAGAGCTCAGCTCCAGGGTGGCCCAGTGGAGGACGGCCCCTGGTGTGGAGCCGCTGCCCCTGGTCCACGGCCCCTAGAGGCCCCGGAGAAATCAGCGGTCTTCTGTTGCCAGGCATCGGTCAGACCAACGCAGACGGCTGTTTCTGCATCCTGCGTAAACAAGAGAAAGACAGTCACTGCTTTCATGGACAGACACAAACTCAATTACTGTAAATTCCCCAACCACAACCTCTTCGTTCTCCTCAAGTACACATCCCACGTCCGGAAACATGAGCGCATGGCGTCTGCCTCCCGCGCTGCTTAGATATGCAATCAAAGAAATCCAAACAATGACAGAGGGAAACAGATTTGAAAATGTCCTAATGAAATGACATTCAGGGGGTGTGGAAAAAAGCATGCAAATCATCAACAGAAACAAATTAAACAGAACAAAATGTAGCTGGTCACTAAATATCTCCTCCCAAATACAATCAAGTCCTCTGACAGATGACCTTGTTGTGACGTGTCAGGAGCTACTGCGTGCGTGCGTGTGTGTAGCGGTGGATCAGGAAGTGTCCCATGAATAATGTACAAGGGATGGTTCTACGCCCCGTGACCTCGCCATGCAGCCACCTCCTTTGTCGTCCCTTTGATATGAATTTCAACAGGAAGACACAGCACTGCTGCGGTGACAGCTAGTTTATACTCCCACACGCCACGGCAAAGGACGACCGCTCACACTTCACATGACAGGCTACCGCAAGAGTATCGGGGGAGGCTGGGGGGGGGGGAGATAGCCCGAAGTGCTTAGGGGGAGGCAGAGGGCGGGTGTGGGTCAGAGCAGTGCTTGAGTGATGATGCTGTTTTCGTGCATTCTGGGTAGCCTGTTGTGAATGGGACCAGCTTTGTTTTGTAATCATTTGCTCATCCAGTCTTTTTACATCTGATAGCTGAGGACCACTATATTAAGCACAAACTACTGGATATTATTCACAAAAAGCTAACAAATGATGACTTGGTAGTTCTTAGGTTTTTAAGGTGCCTTTTCATGCCTCAGTGTTACAGCCTCCCAGACTCAATAAAAAGGAGGCTGTTCTATATAAACTAGATGTAGCAGCAGAAGCGGGCTGGTTCTGAATAGTTTTGGGACCTTGTCAGTTTGTGTCACCTGTTTTAACATGGTACAAAAGGATTCCGTACTTCCATTTGGCACGGTGTGTCCCTGTTCTGTCCCCCCTTTCCTGTCCTCTCATGGCAGTCACCACACACACACACACACACACACACACACACACACACACACACACACATGACACACCTCCCCCTGCTCTCTAATGCACTTCTATTGTCCTCATCCATTATTCCTCCCTTCTTCTTCCCCTCTTCCGCCGACCACCACTTCATCACTGTCTCACACCGCTGCTCTGCCACCTCCGTGGCATACTCATCCCTCATCTGCCCCTCGCGCCTCTATTTTATCCTCCTCTGTCTCGCTCCCTCCATTGCTCACTCACTCTTTTCACCCTCCTTGGCTCATCCTTCTCTTTTTAGACGTGCGCTCTCTTGTATCACTCTCTCTTCCCATCCCCATCTGCAATCATTTCAACGTTCTCTGGTGTCTTATCTTCCAGTAAACAGAAACACACTTAAGCTTAGTTAGAGGTAAAGTTACTAACTTCACTTCTAGGACAAATGTTCTACACACTAAAGGAAAACAGCCTGGCTCCCGGCTGGCGCAGCACTCGACAGCACTGCATTGCAGTGCTGAGGCGTCCATTGCAGTCTTGGTTCAAGCTTTGACTGTGTCACTTGCTGTTTCACTTCACACACTCTGATATAACCAACTTTCTGGTTGGATGAGCAGTGTGAAAAGCAGCGGACTGGTGCAACATCTCAGGGGACGGATGTTGCGATCAATAACTCTCCCAAACCAGCCGAGTTGCTGTGATGAGACAAGGTCGTAAGAACATTTGAATACAAACAAATTTGGGAGAAAACAGGTCAAATTGGGGGCAGGCTAAATAACACAAAAAAAGAATGGTCTTAATTAAACCTGTTTGTTCCACCTTGCCAAATCCTATGGTTAATATCAACCAGTGATCAAGCTAACTCACCTTCTCCTCCTTTGTCAAAAAGGCATGTGATGTTCTGTTTGAGAGGGAGGAAGTCAGGTAGTCCTTGTTGGCCTGACCTTAAGCAGCTTGTTGCCACGGCAGCAGCTAACATGGTGTCTCACCACTGCTGCACTGTCACCAGAAATTACAGTCACACTGTGACACAGTGACATTAGCAGGCAATTTCTAACCTCCACTGTGACTCTGATATAAATAGAACATTTCTTCCTCCCTTGCTCCCCCTTCAACTGCTCCCGCCGTCCAATGGAATGCAAGCTCATTCATGTGCAAGACAAAAGCTCAGAGTTTAAAAATGTAATCGCCTCTGTCTTACCATGGTATAGAGGTCTGAGGCGATGGGTTCCTCAGGCAGGGCTACAGAAGACAGGATATAGGGAGGTGTGGCACACAACAGCAGAACTGTGGCCTCCTGAGAGCTCAGCTGATTATCCTGTGCCCTTCCTGTACTCTACTGGACAAATCCCAGTCCTGTTAAAAAATGTAAAAGTACCCTCCTAAGGGGACTTAATTTATAATGTATTTTTGTTATAATAGTTTCTTCTCTGCTTCAATTCAATATGCCTTTTGTGATGCTAGTGTAAGGAGCTCACACATTCTGCCCCCGCCAGTGTTTGAGAAGTCAAACAGGCAGTGATTTATATCAGACATTTCAACAACATTTAAAATGATGAATTAATACAGAAATATTTGCGGTGGTAATGTAAACTCTTTCAATGCTTAGAACCACCAATAAGCCTGGAAATTAACCACATTTTCTCTGACCAATATATAAAAACTGATTACAAAAATATGGCAGTCGAAATCTTAGGCCATTCTGATGATTATATGTCCAGTGGTTTCGGAATTTATTCAGACCCCTTCAATTTCTCTACATTTTGTTGTATCAACTGATTTTATAACTGATTTTTTTTTTAAATGTCATCAATCTACACACAATACCTCATAATGACAATTTTTTGAACAAAAAGAAACATCTCATGTATATAAGTATTCAGACCCTTGGCCATTACACTTCAGATTGAGCTCAGATGCATCCTGTGTCTTGATTGTAGTCCACTTGTGTCCAATTCAATTGATTGGACATGATTTACAAAGGCACACACCAGTCTAAGGTCCCATACTTCACAATGTCCAAGGAACTCTTTGCAGATCTTTGAGATCAATCAGGCCTTTATGGTAGATTGGCTAGACAGAAGCCACTCCTGAGTAAAAGGCATATGACATGCCGTCTGGAGTTTGCCAAACGGCACTTAAAGGACTCTGGGAGCATAAGGAAAAACATGAGATTTTGGTCTGATGAGACCAAAGAGAGAAAACAGAGTCTGTGTTTCAAAAAGTGTACCTTCATCTTGCGTTCTCCCGCATGTTTAACTATGTGATCTTCTAAGAACACCTAAAAGAGCGTACGGTCTAGTATGTAAAAACGCAGAGCTCATAAAAACCATTACATTTGAAACATTTCTTGACTTCTGTGAAGAGTTTCTCATTTCGCTCGGTCTTTCGAATTAGCCTTTTATTAATCTCCCTCTCGGTACCTGAAACAACAAATAACTAAATAATCTTTGTTAGCTACATTTAGCTAACATTGGCCAATAATGGGGACATTACTCTAGAGAAAGTTAGCTAACATTAACTACTTCAACTAGCTACCTTGCTTGCTAGTTGAAGCTAGTCATTAGTGCAAAAGATACCCCTCTGCCATGAGGAATGACAAGGTTTTCCACCTGCCACCATTTTCTGCAGCAGAATCATGTGTCACTTGCGAATTAAGTTAGCTGAAGCTATTCTGTTCACATACTAGTATTAGGATGGTGTCGTATGCTGATCTGGGAGCCATTCTATTCCTACAGTTGTTTTTAGGAAACCATAACCAAAATAAAATCAAACTACTCTTGACTCCAACCTGTTGAGCAATTGTGTATGGAAAGTGTATAAAGCTCTACATTTTATGGGCATTTATCGGGTTGCTCATCCTGGGTGAAATGACAGGCTGACAAGGTACTATTTAAAACCAGAGGTGGGAATGGCACTCGGATTTGAACCGGAATGGCATTTATTATTTTTTTTATGCAAAAATTATACCTTCTGAAACACTATACTTTCTCTACAAATGCGCTCTCTGAAATGCAGCGTATGAGAAATGTTTCATTGGAGGATTAGCCTTTTATTAAAATTGCCATTATCTCAGTCTGTTAAAATGATTCACTAACACTGGTTTTACTTGTGGGTATACTTCAACAAATGGTTGTACTTCATATGGATTATTGAACTTATGTAGTCATTTTACATTAAATAGAACCACTGTAGGTTGTTAAGAAACACATCATCATGTTTCTGGAAATGTCATTCAGACGTTCAGAAATACACTACCGTTCAAAAGTTTGGGATCACTTAGAAATGAAAACATACATGTTTGAACAGGAAAATGAGCAAATGAATAGGAAATATAGTAATTGACCAGGTTAGATATAATGATTTTTAATTGAAATAATAATTGTGTCCTTTAGTCAAAAAATCCTCCATTTACAGCAATTACAGCCTTGCAGACCTTTGGCCTTCTAGTTGTCAATTTGTTGAGGCAATCTGAAGAGATTTCACCCCATGCTATCTAAAGCGCCTCCCAATGGTTGGATTGGCTTGATGGCCACTTACCTACCATACGGTCAAGCTGCTCCCACAACAGCTCAGTAGGGTTGAGATCCGGTGACTGTGCTGGCCACTCCATTATAGACATAATACCAGCTGACTGCTTCTTCCCTTTAAGCCAGTATGCACTGTTCTGTGAAAGGAGTAGTACATAGCATTGTACAAGATGTTCATTTTCTTGGCAATTTCCTAACTTGTCTAACGAAGGCCAGTTTTACTGCTTCTTTCATCAGCACAACAGTTTGTAGCTGTGCTAACATACAGTAACTGCAAAAGGGTTTCCTAATGATCAATTAGCCTTATAAAATGATAAACTTGGATTAGCAAACACAACGTGCCATTGGAACACAGGACTGATGTTTGCAGATAGTGGCCTCTGTACACCTATATAAAGATTCCATTAAAAATCATCTGTTTCCAGCTACAATAGTCATTTACAACATTGACAATGTCTGCACTGTATTTCTGATCAATTTGATGTTATTTTAATAGAACAAAAATGTGCTTTTCTTTCAGAAACAAGGACATTTCTAAGTGACCCCAAACTTGGTACATACATGGTAGTGTATATTTTCCACATTAACTTGTCTACATTTCAGAAGCAGTTCCCTTATTCCACCACTTGGCAGTGTGTGAATGCATGGTCATGGCTTTGGGTAAATTTACAAACATTCATATTCAGAAATCCCGATAAATGATGCTGCAGAACTGAACTTGTAGCACCTCTCAAGATGGTCTCTACTTGGTGCTTCAGGGGCTTGGAGTTCCTGTGGAGCATTCGTAATGCACAAAGACATTTAAGCAAACCACACGAAATTCCCAATTACTGGCTGAAAAAGACCAGGTGTGAAAACACCCAATGAGATGTGCTCGGGACTTGCCACCTCCAATTTGATCTGCTGTGTGTAGCTTCATCCATTTAGATCTGCCATCCTCAAGCTTTCAAGTCCCTTTCATGCTCAAGGCATTGTCAGCAACAGTTCGCCACGCAAGCTAAACTCCTCCAGCCTCTGCTTCCTCAGTCTTTCAGAGACCTAAATATGCCCTCAGCACTATCTGGGGCTCTTGGAAGCATTGGAACTCTCTCGTGTGGTGCGCTCGGTATCAAAATTAATTAGTTGGACGATTGAAGAGAGTAAGTAGCTAGATGAGAGAGCTAAGAGGCGAGGAGCGGGGCGAGTCAGGGCTGGCTGGCGAGGGAATGAGAGCAGGATGCTGCTCTAAAAGGAACATAGCATTTACCCTCTCTGCTGACATTTCAAGAGATGGAGAGCATAGTGGCCTTGACGGGCACCAAGTGATATCGGGTGACAGATGAAGAGGACCAGGTATGACGGAAATAGTTCAGGGCTTGAGGAGGAGGAGACGGGGTGCTGAGGGGCCGAGGGATGGCTGCTCCTAACAGTCGCTCATCTCTTATCTGTCCCTGCTTACAAACCACGCGTTGCCATGGGACTAACCTGGTGTAACAGGGTAAATAAATAAATATATACACTCAGCTCACTCTTTCACCCCCCCCCATAATTCTCAGCTCTTCTGGCATATTTTTCCTCTCGTTAATATCCCTTCTCTATCCGCCTCTCCTTTTGCCTCTCAGTGTTGTTTATAATTTAGGGTTGCAACCAATAATTGATAAAAATCGATAACGTCGATAATCAAAATTGTTGGCAACGAATGTCATTATCGATTAGTTGGAGCTACGCGAGATGGAGCAAAAAAAAACATTTTGAAAGATGGCGGAGGCTGAGATGGCGGAGGCTGAAATGGTGGAAGCTGAGGTGGCTGAGGCTGAGATGGCGGAGGCTGAGATGGTGGAGGCTGAGGTGGCGTAGGCTGAGATGGCAGAGGCTGATGTGGCGGAGGCTGAGGTGGCGGAGGCTGAGGTGGCGGAGGCTGAGATAGCGGAGGCTGAGATGGTGGAGGCTGAGGTGGCGGAGGCTGAGGTGGCGGAGGCTGAGATGG
>JACXGI010015967.1:0-16638 GCA_016801175.1 Esox masquinongy | reverse complement strand
TTTGGGGTCTATCCCACCGTGGCTGTTTCCAACAAGTGGGGATTTAGCTATGATTGAGGACAGGAGGGAGTAGGGCAAGGAGGACATTAGCATGTGTGTGGAGAGATATATTAGTAACCGTTTTTATGAGTTCTTAAGGGTGTCCAAGGCCCCAGATGGGGGTAGGGTGGGTGCAGGGGTTTTGACTGAGTTTCATGTGAGTTTGTCATAGTGACTGATCATGTGTCGGTTTATATTGCAGAGATGGTGGCTGTGATTCTTGGTCAGAGATGGGTAGAGGATGTGAAACCAGGCAGGGTGGTAATTTGTTCCGACTCAGCGGCGGTGTTGAATAGTGTGAAAACTGGTTGGTCAGACAGGGAGGATTTGTTAGGTGAGATGATGGGGATATTGCTGGGCTTGGAGAGAATGGGGGTGGTAGTGATATTTGGTTGGGTTCCATCTCATGCTGGACTGGAGGGAAATGAAGAGGGTAATTTGGTGGTGAAAAATGCTGCAAGGAGGACGGAGGTGGATGTCGGGGTCTCGTTGAGTCACAGGGAGGTTGGGTCCCGTTGAGTCACAGGGAGGTTGGGTCCCGTTGAGTCACAGGGAGGTTGGGTCCTTGATACGCGCAGCAGGGATTGAGTTATGTGAGAGACAGTTGGGTGAAGGTAGTAAAGGGAGACATTGTTATAGAGTACATAGGTCGGTGAGGGCAGAGGTGAGAATTATGGGGATAGGAGAGAGGAAGAGTTATGGAGCAGGTTGCGATATGGACACACAAGTTTGAACGCCACATTGAGAGTCATGGGAAAACATAATAGGGGATTGTGTGATGAGTGTTTGGTGTTGGGAACAGTGGATCATATTGTTTTTCTGTGAAAGGTATGACGTTGGTAGGGAGAGATTGTATGACAAGGTTATGGAGGTTAAGCGGGGATGGGACCCGGGTGGTGTTCTTGGGGGTGGGAAAGGGAAGGAGGTGGTGTTAAAGGCATTGTTTTCTTTTCTTAGGAATACAGGTCTTATTATTAGGACATAAAGTAAAGAGGCCTCACACGCCAGTGCAGTAGGTTGCGATATATGCACCTTCAGTTGGATGCGATCTGCTAATCAAAACCAAAAGAAGAAATCTGATTCAGGTACAGCCGCCTTATTCTAGACATGCAGCGCGCCCCTGGAAGTTCCATAGTGACCGCGTCATATTTGAAACTAACCTGACCAATAAACAGCTGCGAACCAGTCAAACTGAACAGGTTGGTTGTCATGTTTTACTTGACTAGTATGGATTACTTTTCACATTTACCTTTGATTTAGCTGTATCTTGTTGGTGTTTTTACTAATAATGATAACTAGCGAGTTGCAAAGTCAATTTAAGTTGACTTTGCAACTCGTTTTGCACGTTCATAATTCTTCAGAAACATAAGGGGGTTGCCTCTGGTGCTAATGGTACGTAAGCAAAGCAATTTTAGCTAGCCAAGCGCAGTCCAGTAACGTTAGTGAGTTACCTCAGCCAGGTTAGTTAATTTGGGTCTCCATCCGCGGGGCCATGGACGGAGCGCATAGGGGTACATTTCTAGAAATATTCAGAATGGTAATCGCTAAAATCATATGGTTTTCTTTGGCTAATTTCCATACATTCAAATGAAGCGATCCATATATGGTGTGTGTTCTTATGGGTATCACAGCCTGTGTGAGGCGTCAGTAGATTTGCACCAGAACTGGCCACCAAGATGCACTTCAGGGAATGACTAATTTACTTTATCCTCTCTTTGTAGATGTAATCCTTGTTGCCCAATCACAGACAGTGCTTCTACTATGTCATAACGCCTGGAAACATGACCTTTAGGATGTAGGAATGATGGGAAGGGGTTGGAGTCATGGTGACTTGGAGAGGAAAACAACAATGGCGCACACCCTAGCCACAGCTCCATAAGCGATTACAAATGTGGTTTTCGGTTTGGTCTTGCAGGATATCTGTTTGTTTACAACACAAAAAATGTTAGAACATATATTTGAAAGAAACGAAGAGGCTGAGGAAGGGTATTCTCTCCAGGACCACTTTTTACCAGGCAACGTGAATGAGCATTCGGCTCAGACAGGCGACTAGACGTGACCCATCCGGATAACAAGTAGATCGCTAGTTATGATATATAGCACAGTTATTAAGTCTCATTGCATTATGATAATGATGTAAAAGTGTTCTTCTGTCAACATACTGTACTACAGGGATATTCATGTTTTTTTGGAAAAAAAAGGTAGTATCTTACTGTTTTTATAACGAGACGTAACTACAACTTCACTAGTACTCTTCTGCTGTCCGGTGGCTGTTTGAAGTAAATACCACAATAAATGGAAGACAGCAGCTATCAAACTTTTTAAATATTGTTTGATTTCTATGTTTGGGTAAATTATATTTTTTGGAGAACCCCAGAAATGTACATTGTTTTATTATTTGTATTCATTAGTTTGACCCTAAAACACTTATATGCCACTAAAGGCATGGGGAAATCAAAATAAGTAATTGAAACAAAACGTCATTATGGTTTCAAATTTATTATATCACACCATATCTTAGAAATGTTCTGCGTTAATTTCTTTTTGCCTATCTAACATACATTTTCTAAAAAGTGTCCCAGAAGTCTTTTTTTATGTGTTTTTATTGTAGCTGAGAGCGTTTTGATTTTAGAGGTATACAATACTTGATGATACATAATACAGAAATGCCTGTAGGACCCAAAATGTCCAAGTAGTGAAATGCGGCCCAAAATCACAGCAACCTCAGAGGGTTTCCATCTATCTAGCTTTGAGTTGGGCGCCAGATAAACCAAGGCAACATTAGCAGCACATTGCACACAACCTGTTCTTTAGCAAGCAATCAAGTTTATTTATATTGTATTAGGGGCCTAAACCATTCAGTGATATATAAACTAAAAGCACCACTTTAAAATCTATTCTGTAACTGATTGGAAGCCAGTGCAAAGATTTAAGAACCGGAGTGAGGTGCTCTGTTCTCTTGGTCCTGGTTGACATTCTAGCAGCAGCATTCTGAATGAGCTGCAGTTGTTTTACAGTCTTTTTGGGAGTCCAGTTAAGAGGCCATTACAGTAGTCAACCCTACTAGAGATAAAAGCATGGATGTGCTTCTCTTGGTCTTTTTGGGACACCAAGCCCTTGATTCTGGCTATATTTTTAAGATGATAGAATGCTGTTTTGGTGACTGCTTTGATATGAATGTTTAAAGTGAGGTCTGAGTCTATCAGAACACCAAGATTACGCACTTGATCCCTGGTTTTTAGGGCCTGAGAATCCAGCTCTTTACTAATACTAGTTCTTTTATTTTTGTTGCCAAACACAATAATCTCTGTTTTATCTTGGTTTAATTGTAGACAATTTTGGTTCATCTGGGGATTTATGTGCTCTATACAATGACACAGAGAGTCTATTTTGCTGTTGTCATACGGTTCAAGAGCCATATATATTTGAATATCATCGGCATAGCTATGGTAGTTAATGTTGTTCTTCTGTAGAATTTGTCCCAGAGGTAGCATATAGAGATTGAACAGAAGCGGTCTGAGAACTGATCCCTGGGGAACTCCGCATGTCATAGCCACCCTATCAGATTCATGATTACCAATGGTGACAAAGTAACTCCGGCCATCTAGATAAGTTTGGAACTGTTTAAGGACTGTCCTGGAGAGTCCTTCCCAATTTTCCAGCCTATCTAGAAGTGTTCTATGATCTACAGTGTCAAATGCTGCACTGAGGTCTAATAGAACCAGAACTGTTATTTTATCGGAATCAGTATCCGTATACCATTTAAAACAGGGCCGTTTCAGTACTGCGGTGAGGTCGAAAGCCTGACTGAAATTTGTCTAAGAGAACGCTTGACTTCACAAAAGTGAAGACAACCTTCTCAATGATCTTGGCTATAAAAGGGAGATTGTGATACAGTCTATAGTTGTTCAGTATAGACGCATCCAGTGTTTTCTTTTTTAATGCGGGCTTAATGGCAGCTGTTTTTAGAGATGTTTGGAAAATGCCTGATTGCAGCGAGCTATCAAATATTTGCTGTACGTCCATTGTTATAGAGTTAAAAATTGTTTTAAAAAAGTCTGATGGCAGTGTGTCTAGACAACATGTGGAAGCTTTAAGATGTCGAACTATGTCTTCTAGGCAAGCAAGCAAGTTTATTTATATTTCACAATTCATACATAGAAGCAATTCAATGTGCTTTACAGTGAAAATAAAAATAAAAAATGCAATGGGAATGCTAGGGATTTTTAATCAATTGTATTAAATTGCGACATAATAACCAAGTTATGTCTTGGTGGTCGTAGGTACGGTGCAGTGTCATTGTTAGACTGTGTAGTTCTGATGGTCCGTCTAATACTTTTTCACTAAAGAAACACAAAAATTCATTACATTCCACAGTGGACATGAATTCCTATGATATCTGCTTTATTGGGGTTTGTAAGCTTGTCGACCATGACAAATAAAGTGCGGTATTTTTGATATTCTTGTTGATCATTCCCGATAAATGTTGCTGTCTAGCCCTGCTTAACTCATTGTTGAAGTTACCAAGGCTTTGTTTATAGATGTCATAGTGGATTTGAAGTTTAGTTTTCCTCCACTTACATTCCGTTTTCCTACATTCTCTTTTCTGGATGCTTACCATCATGGTGGTTCTCCATGGTGCTTTCTGTTTGCTCATAGTTTTCTTTACCTTTACTGGTGGAACATGATCCATGACATTCAATACTTTGGCATTACAATTATCCAGGAGTACATCAACTGCCTCAGCACTTATTGTTGGAGAGAAAGCTATGGCTTCCATCAACTGAGCATTGGTACTTTCATTAATGTACCTTTTCATAACAGAAAGAGTTTACTAGAACATCCGGGGTGATCAGTGATTAAAAAAAGACATAGAAATGATCAGACAGGGCCAAGTCTTTAACCATGACTGAGGAAATATCGAGACCTTTGGAGATAACCAGATCTAGAATGTGGCCTCGAGTGTGTGTACGCTCTTTTACATGTTGAGTGAGATCAAAAGTAGTGCAAAATGTTCTTTGGCATTATTGTCCGTATTAATATCTATGTGGATGTTAAAATCCCCTGTTATAATAAACAAGTTATAATCAACTGATATAACAGAGTAGTTCAGCAAAATCATCAATAAAATGTGCAGAATATCGTGGAGGTCTGTAAATGGTTAAAAACAAAATTTTGGGGGCACCCTTCAATGTAAAACAGTGGTATTCAAAATAATAATAAAATAAAATTAGCAAGTGTATTTTCTTTGCACTGGAATGTATCTTTGAATAGGGCAGCCACTCCTCCTTTCCTACCATTTCGACACGTATTCATATAACAATATTTTTCGGGTGCTATCTCGTTAAGAACTATAGCACTACAGTCATCTGTTAGCCACGTTTCAGTGAGAAACATAAAATCTATGTTGTAGGATATTATAATGTAATTTACCAAGAATGATTTGTTGGCGAGAGATCTGATATTAAGTAAAGCCAGCTTAATAAATATAATAGGGGTTCCAGGACTAGTAGGTTTACGTGTTACAGTTAACAGATTGGATAGGTTTACCTTATAAGTAGCATGCACTCGATTTCTTCTATTTCTAATCAACACAGGAATAGAGATACCGGGTCCTAGGTTGTACTCAGAACAGCCGGTATTGCTATTTTCACAATAGCAGGGACCCAAAACACATCACAGAATACATTCTGTGCTCTGTGGAAATAAAGGACAAGGTGTTGACGAGGTGGCAGTTGTCTAAGCAATCGTTTTAAATGAGGGGGAGGAGTGGGACATAGGGAAAGATGAGCTCTACTCTCTTTGGTTAGAACTAGCTCCCTGATTGGTAAGTGTGATAGGGGGGGAGGGGGGGGGTGAGTGTTGTAGAGGGGGAGAGGGTCAACGTGGTGGAAGGGGAGAGGGTGAGTGTGGTAGAGGGAGAGAGGGTGAGTGTGGTAGAGGGGGAGAGGGAGGGTTGAAGGGGGGGTGGGAGTTGTTGTGCCCCCGTTTGGGACAAGGACAACTTCTGGAAGCACTGGGTGATTTTAGTTAAAGGGTCAGGAGAGGGGGGGTGGATACTCTGCCTATGAGTACTGTCCTTCATGCTTATCTTGTTTGGGAATGGCATTCCAAGAGTGTGACGTATGTTGGCACCAAGCAGCCGGCATCCCATGATGTTTGGATGAACACAGATGCCTTCGTTCTAGCCCCGGTGCTGTGCCAGTAAGATGTGTCATTGGGGAAGGCTGGTTTGAAAGCCTCTGCAGTTAATCCAGTAGCATTAGCACATGTCCAGGGGACGTGTCAGTTATGTCTGTGACAGAGTGGTCAAGATTTGATGAAATCCCTTGTATGCCAGTCTGCGTCTGTCCGTTAGTGTTTGGTAGACCAGCCCCATACATTGCAGCGCAACCATGATACCCCGGTAAACCGTTACCAGCCTGTGTTGTGTAGTATTATAGAGGTTTTTCATAAAATCATGTTGTTATTTTACATTAATCTAAAGAAGAGTAGACAGAACAATTAATCACTTGTATATTAATTGGGTGTTAATTGATGAAACGGTTAACCAGGTTCTTGAGCCTGAAGCCTCATATTATTATTCTTTCACATTTGATTGCTGAGAAAGAGAGACTGATGAAAAATAAAGTTCACGGTTTGGATTTTGGTGTCTCAAGGACAGTGGGAGCATCTTCTTATCCGTACTCTTGCTCTGGCTCCACTACTGTTCCCATGGTCAGTACAATGAGTGGTTGTTGTTATCTCATATTGAGGACAGAAGGACCTGTGGCTTGTCCTTGATTCTCTTGGGTAAATCTTGGGAGAATGAGAGAAATCAAGCCACCATCACGCCACTAATATATCCTAATATCAGGCGGATCCTCGAGGGTCGTGAAACAGTGGTGGAATATTCGGCAAGGATCCACCCAGAGATTATCATAATGGGAGGACCTAATATCACTGTATAACCATACTGTATAAAAGTGTGTCTAAGGTTTGGAAGTCGGTTGCTCTGCAGACCAGCACGGCTTTATGACCTTAATAAAGTCTACTTTTGAATTCACAAACTCCTGAGTTGTTTGAGATAATTACTGTTGTGGAACAATTTTCCACAACAGTAATTAACATACCTTTGAGGATCATCATAGAATTTCTGAGGCTGCATCTTAGAGTCTAAAAGATTGTTTGACGGGTCTGAAGTTTAATTTTGCAATCACCTTCCCCACTACGAACGAAACCAACAGATTCTGATCAGATTTGACTTCAATACAGATCTCATCAAACTGACTCTTACTAAGAGGTACGTAGTGTGGCTTGCTGTACGTCACTGTGACAACTTCGTTTTTTCCCCTGCAATATGTACAGTTCTCAACAGCGGGACATGGCTGTCCCCAACTATTTGATAATCAACTATATCGGTGTAGATGTATAGGGCGTTAAACCCTGCCAAGAATATCAGCCAGGAATGGAGTGTAGCATGGGGTGTACCGCCTTTTGTCTGGTTTTCAGACTAATATCTGTTCCAACTTCGCACTAAATTTTAAACTAAAGTGGGGCTTGCCTTGTAGAAGCATTCTATTTTTTATATTTTTTATTTGTTTTAAAGAAATGCTGATCTCTGCCAGTAGTTTTCCTATGCCGTTGTAATAACCGGTGTTGAGTTCATATTTCCAAGTTTTGTCGTGTTTCGAGTCATGTAAGTCAAAAGCGTTTTCACCCCATGTAAAAGTCTTCCTCGTATGCGGGTATTGGAATTCTATCAAAGACACTTCCCAATCACCTACACTGCGTGCACAATTATTAGGCAAGTGAGTATTCTGATCGTATCACTATTTCTATGCACATTTTCCATCTCCAAACCATAAAAACTTGAATGCTCATTGGACTGAATCATTTTCAGGTAACATTTTTTGGTGTAATGAGGGAGGGTGTGGCAACAGTGAATAACACCTAATATCAAGATGTGCATAATTACAGTGACGGAAAAAATTATTTGATCCCCTGCTGATTTTGCACGTTTGCTCACTGACAAAAAAATGATCAGTCTATAATTTTAATGGTAAGTTTATTTGAACAGTGAGAGACAGAATAACAACAAAAAAATCCAGAAAAACGCATGTCAAAAATTTTATAAATTGATTTGCATTATATTGAGTGAAAAAAGCATTCGACCCCTCTGCAAAACATGACTTAGTACTTGGTGGCAAAACCCTTGTTGGCAATCACAGATGTCAGACATTTCTTGTAGCACACATCTCATGAGGGATTTTGTCCCACTCCTCTTTGCAGATCTTCTCCAAGTCATTAAGGTTTCGAGGCTGACGTTTGGCAACTCGAACCTTTAGCTCCCTCCACAGATTTTCTATGGGATTAAGGTCTGGAGACTGGCTAGGCCACTCCAGGACCATAATGTGCTTCTTCTTGAGCCACTCCTTTGTTGCCTTGGCCGTGTGTTTTGGGTCATTGTCATGCTGGAATACCCATCCATGACCCATTTTCATTGTCCTGGCTGAGGGAAGGAGGTTCTCACACAGGATTTGACAGTACATGGGCCCCGTCCATCTTCCCTTTGATGCAGTGAAGTTTTCCTGAAAAACACCCCCAAAGCATAATGTTTCCACCTCCATTTTTGACAGTGGGGATGGTGTTCTTGGGGTTCTTGGGCAGCATTCTTCCTCCTCCAAAAAAATGTTGAAATGCGTTTTTCTGGATTTTTTTGTTGTTATTCTGTCTCTCATTGTTCAAATAAACCTACCATTAAAATTATAGACTGCTCATTTCTTTGTCTGGGCAAACGTACAAAATTAGCAGGGGATCAAATAATTTTTTCCCTCACTGTAGTAGGCAGCTTCATAACCTCAGGTAAAATGGGCCAAAAAAGAGATTTAACTGACACTGAGAAGTCAAAAATTGTTAAATGCTTTTCAGACAGATGCAACACTTGAAATAGCTAAACTATTGAGGCGTGACCACTGGACAATCAAAGGTTTTGTTGCGAACAGTCAACTGGGGTGTAAAAAACGCATGGAGAAGAAAAGACGCAAATTAACTGCAAAAGACTTGAGAATAATTAAACGTGAAGCTACCAGGAACCCATTATCCTCCAGTGCCATCATATTCCAGAACTGCAACCTACCTGGAGTGTCCAGAAGTACAAGGTGTCAAGTGCTCAGAGAATGTACTGTATAGATTGGGCAAAGAAATACCTGAAGACAGATTTTTCAAAGATTTTATGGACAGATGAAATGAGAGTGACTCTTGATGGACCAGATGAATGCGCCCGTGGCTGGATCACTAATGGACACACAGCACCACTTCAGTCAGGCACCAGCCAGGTGGAGGAGGGGTACTGGTATGGGCTGCTATCATTAAGGATGAGGTAGTTGGACCTTTTCGGGTTGAAGATGGACTGAAACTCAAATCCCAAACCTACTGCCAGTTTCTGGAAGATACTTTCTTCAAAGAGTGGTACAGGAAGAAGTCCTCAGCATTCAAGAAGGCCATGATCTTCATGCAGGACAATGCTCCATCACATGCATCCAAGTACTCCACTGCTTGGCTAGCCAGCAAGGGCCACAAAAATGCCTGAATAATGACTTGGCCACCTTCCTCTCCTGACTTAAATCCTATTGAGAATTTGTGGGCCCTTATCAAACGTGAGATTTACAGTCAGGGAAGACAATACATCTCTTTGAACAACATTTGGGAGGCTGTGGTTGCTGCTTCAGCGAAAGTTGATCGTGAATAGATTAAGAAATTGACAGATTCAATGGATGGAAGGCTCATGGCAGTTATTGAAAAGAAGAGTGCTTATATTGGTCACTGAATATTTTCATGACAAAAAATGTAAGCAATTGTCATTTTGTGTTACTTACTAGTTACACTTACTTTAAAAATTTAGAATAAACACGTGAGTTGGGAGATTTTTTGCCTAATAATTCTGCACACCAACTGTTGCCTAATAATTCTGCACTTTTATGTATTCCCCTGAGAAAGATCAAAACTTACTTTTCCTTTTCGAAACATTCAGGTTTGAGGTTCAATTATATTTTTGATTGACTGAGAGCATTGTGTTTGTTCAAAAATAAAATAAATCTTGAGGAATACGATTTGCCTAATAATTGTGCACACAGGATATACCTTTGGCTGCGTTATGTAGAAGCCGCTGTCACCCATGCTGATCGCAGTCATTGTAATTGACGGTTGGATAGCAGTCATTGTAATTGTCCACCAAATCCTAGTGTTTTTATCCTGTCTGTAGGTCAAGGACATGTTCCGATGCTATCCAACTGTTGAATATCTCAGGCCAACCTAGCCATTTCAAGAGACTCATCTTCTTCCCTTTCTGTGTTTTCTCTTCCAGAACTGCTTCCAAGTTTTATCCTTAGCCACGATTATTTTCAGTAATTCCTGTTCATAAAAAGTCCCAACGATCACATCACCGTCGTAATCTTTTATTCTATATACAGTACCCTAGGAATGCATTCTATTATTGTAAAATATTCATCTCTGTACCTTTTTTCATAGCCCTTGGTAAAGGTGCCTCGCAACTTGAAGAGTCTAACAGTATCTCCAACTTGAAACTTTTAACATTGATTTCCATGTCTCTTCATTGTTGTACCATACAGGTTCTTGAGAACTTGTCCAACATTTTCTTCACAAACATTAACAGGCTTCATCTTAATAAACCGATGGTAGCTATGATTGTAGCCATGAACAAAATCTTCAATCACATCAACATAACAATGAGTATTGGCAGTCGTGAGGTACCGCCACATTCGCTATCTAATTGTTTTATTAAATCTCTCAACAATGCTTGCTTTGACATCATTTCCTGTAGCAAAATGTTTTATGATGTACTATTCAAATCAATTCAAAATGTCAATTAAAAAACTCCTTGCCCTTGTCCGTTTGGACATTTTTGGGGGTTCTTCCTTTTAATGTTTTCAAATGCACGCTTTACTTTGATAGAGCTTTTATTTCTCAGCAAACGAATCCATGCGTATTTATTTAGTACATCTATACATGTTAACATAAATTATCATCATGAACAATAACTCTGTTTCTTTGAAAATGTATAGCTACAGGCCTGTGTAGCATGTATGTATCCTGGGCCAGTAGCCAGTCATTTGCAATGCCATATTTGAGGATCTCTCCGGTTTTCTCTACGTATGCTCTTTTCTAAACCTCTCTACCCACATAAGCACCAGGGTTTGAGGGGTCGTAATAAATACTTATCATAACCTGTTCAGACATCATAGAGCATTGGGTCAATAAAGTAACAAGTAATACATGTTAAACATTTTATTCAAATCTTTGGAGTTACACATTGTCTAAGAATTTCAGAAATTGACACTAACATTCAGATTTATGTTGAAACAGTCTTTTTGCTTTCGTTGTACCAAGAGGCTACTCCATTGAATACCGCCTTTGTATTATCTTCATCCATGTATTCATCCCCATTCTTATTCAGTCTCTGTATGATGTACAGCTCTAACTTGCAGAAAGGTCTTGGCTACCACGTGAATTTTGCTGAGCGGTGTTTGAAAACCAGATACATCCAAAGCCTTGGCCAGTACTTGTTTCATTTTTTTTTCTCATAATTGGTTTCAATAAAATAATCAGGCGGGTCAAGACAAGAATATCTTCTCTGGCTCGGGTGGTCCACTTCGCATCCGATGCATGCGTTTTGGAGAATTGCTGAGAACAACGTTTCCCAGGATCATACCCAATATTTCTTTGATGATCTTGAAAAGCTGTGGTGCAAGGCATTTGTCCATTTTGTCATAACTCTTGTCAACATTTGACAGGTATGATAGATTGAGAGGTCCTAGCTGAGAGCCAAGCCGGTCTAGTCAATGGTTGTTGGTGGGTAAGAAGGCTGAGTCGAGGGATCAGGGTCTGGGACAGCATAGCCAAATTCAGCGTTGGCATCCAAGGCATCACCCAGCCAGTCCTCAGCCTTGGGTTCTTCAAACTCCAGTTGGTTGTATTCTTGAGACATGTTTCACTGTCTGTCAGCTGCTTGATAGTCACAGGCCGACTGTCTGTATTCATGCTGTGTTGAGGAATGCGTTGGCTTAACCTCCAAATGCCTGAGCTTTGATCATGTATGCATTTTTAATTTCTCTTAGCTATTTGGGATTAGTAGGACCTGATAAGTATAATATCTAGGATGGCGCAGACAACTGTCCTCTAATAATGACAATAGGTTTAAGTTAAGTAGAATGAAGTACATGTTGCAGGAAGTCTAAAACAGTGTCCTCATATGTGGACACAGGGTCTCAGGAGGTTGTGGCGAGTCTTCAGGGCTTTATGTCAGTCGGACAGTGCGCAGTTGCAGTTATACTCTAACATAGCAACACTGTCGGGAAATGGCTCCAATCTAACAGACATACTGCTTCATTCCTTCGATTACTTTAAACAGCACATCTACCGTATTATGCGTCCCCTGCTTTGGCCTCAAATAAAACACAAAAGGTTCTCCATAAACTAGCATTAATGATCACTCAATCAGTCACACCCTGTTCACACACCTGACCTTCGGACAATTCATAAAATGCAACTTCTGGTATCTCTGGGTTGAAAATGTATCCACCAATTCGCCCATCTTCCAACTTCCACTCCTGTGCTAACATTTTCTTGTGTAGTGGGTGAATTTGAGCTAAACTTCGCTTCAGTTTTGTCGGGGGTGGCATCTTCATCATGTCAACGTCACCCAATTGTATTCTCTTGCCGACTTGCTGTGCAGCAGTAAGCTGCAAGCTTTCACCAGTGTTTCAAATACAATGTTTGTAATGTACAGGTAGGTTTACTCAGGCTAGTCTAAATAACCAACACCTGGGGGCCTGCGTGATTTAAAAACACAGACCAGGCCAGTCACCTATCGCATGTGTTATGGAAAGTCTTGAACTAATGTATATTTGAGAAGACAGCTGGGCAGCATCTTACCACACCCCTTTTAACTGTAATAAATACGGACTGTTCATGTATTTTCCTCAGAGATTCCTCAGAGGATTATTCTGTAAGCCTTTGACGTGTCTCTCTATTTGCAAATATAAAATAAACTTAATTGTGCCAAGAGAATTTTGTCTCTGTACTTACTTCTTTAAGAGTTCCTATCGATGGAATTACCATCACACATGGTAAAAAATGAAAGGGTACCACCCAATGTTTATATACCTGTTGCACACACATAGCACTTATTGTAACATCAATTGCCTGGTGATTTAACATTCCTGAATGTCCTATTGTTAAACACCAAACATCTCACTGCATACTGTAACATCTTTTGGCTGGGAGATTTAACATTCCCAAACCCTGGCACCCTATTGTTAAACAACAGACTTATCGTTACTTATCGTAACATCGAATGTCTGGGGATATAATAAACCAGACCCCTGGAGCCCCATTGTTAAACATAAAAGTAACCATAAATTACAAACCACACACCACCATACCATATTTCATCCCCCGCACATGCATACGTCATACCGGAAGTTACACCCCCTAACATACGGCAGGCACACAGGAAGCACCACCACGAGCATACAGCACACCGGCAGTCCCAGCTCCGCATACGTCACACAGGAAGTCCCACCCACAAATCCGAAGGTATTGCCCCCTAATCGGTGGTCCCACCCACCAATTAATCAATCATCAAAAGTGACAGAATAAACCCTATATTAACTACTTACCTCTTGTTGGTTTGGATGTTAATATGTAATGTAGGGAACTAGTTTCTCTAGAACCGTGGAGTTTTGACTAATTGGTTTGACAATGCAGGAAGTAAACAGGCACCACATCTCTACACATGTGTATTGTGCAACCACACCCGATTTGAGATGATTTCTAAATCCTTCAGAGTCTTTGATCTTGGCTTGTGGCCTCCCCACTTCAGCTCACCCAATAGGTTTTTAATTAAATGTAGGTCAGTGGACTGTGATGGCCATCGCAAGAGCTTGATTCTATGGTCAGTGAAATATTTTCATGTGGATCTTGCAGAGATGGAAAGGTTTTGAAAGCCTTTTGGAAGGCTTTCAAAACCGCTCACAACATCACACTCACAACATCACACATCCACCACCAGTGGGTTTCCAGTCAGTATTAGGTTATTTTCTGCATGACCATGACTCCTTTTAGGCCAAACCCACCTCTAGTGTTGCCCAATTGCTACATTTTGTCAGACCATAGAACCTGTTTCCAATCAACGTTTCAATTACATTTAGCAAACTCCAGGTGCATATGTTTGTGATTTAGTGACAGGAGAGGCTTTCTTCTGGAAACCCTTCCATATAACTTGTTGGCATGGAGGTGGCCTCTAATCATACTTTTGGAGACTAGAAGATGCAATTCTCCAACTATGATCCTTGGAAATTTGGTGCAACTTGATTGTTCTTACATAATTATTGCCCTAATAGTGGAGATTTTTGACGTGTTGCTATTTTTTATGGCCATTTGCTGGATTTCTGATTTCACAAATGAAATGAAACAAAACAACCTTTTGTCTCATTTCATTTGTGTTCTCTGGTCTTTCCCATTGTTACGCCCCACTTCCTTGGGTATGGCTCGTTTGGAGGTGGATGGGTAACTGCCGGTGCCTGAACGCTCACAGGTGTAAAAATGATGTATGCAGAGGGGTGCATGCAGCTAACAAGAAACTAGACCAGACACCAAGCTGAAAGCGAGCCCTTACCGGGAATTTTACTACATACTGTACATAGCACAACGCACAAACAACAACATACCAAGGGTAGACAGCGAACAATCATACACAGGGAATAAGGGAGAAGGGCTGGGCGAATGGGGTCCAATCAATGAAATCAAGGAAAACCAAGACCCTAAGCTTCCCTGCACCTCTGTCCCTGCCTACACACACTAACCCCTATCCAGCTGCCTAACTGCTACAAACAAAAATACAAGGGTGACACCTGCTCGCATCTAACCTAGGGTGTTTAACAGAGGGTCATCTAACCTAGGGTGTTTAACAGAGGGTCATCTAACCTAGGGTATTTAACAGAGGGTCATCTAACCTAGGGTGTTTAACAGAGGGTCATCTAACCTAGGGTGTTTAACAGAGGGTCATCTAAATGTATACCCCAGGGTATCTTACCTATGCCTTTTCCCTGGAAAAAGGTAAGTGCATGGAAACAGCAGGAAGGGCAAGCAGGCAGACAAGACAAAGGCAACCAAAACAAACTCTGGAACAGCTCTCTCTCTCTCCTGAAAATATCTCGGGCTGCACAAACACAAGTCCCTCATATACAGCCAGGCTTGATTGAGAACAGGACTCCAGAGGACAGGCCACGCCCACCCTCATCACCAGCAACTTACCACACGTGCAAAAGACAGACAGACAAACCACCCGGCTACAACACCCAAACACAGACACGCAAAAACAACCCACACCCCGCAACGGGGATGGGGAGAAGCAATACATTATATGTAACACCCATGTTGAAAGAGTTCATCCTGTGAGTCATCTCATACTTATTCCCCAGTGAAAAGGAATGTAATAGATGACAATAGAGTTCCCAAAGACTCAGATGAACTTTAAATGTTTATGTCAACCCATTAAAATGCAGAAAATATTATCAATCAGTTTATCAGTACAGTGATTGTCTATTAGTTACTGATTAATCTAAAAGGAAGAGAAAGACACCTGGGAAAACTGGTTGATTGTTATTGTCAACTTCACCTATGGTCAAAATGAAACATGCTGCAAATAAAACCTGTCTCTGTCTTTTATGTTCAAGGAGCTGTTGTTATTGTTAATGACAAAGCAGCAATGTTATCTCTTATATGGCAAAGTTGAACATGCTTTCTCCCCTTTTAATTTCATATAAGAGCAGACAAGCTTGGGATTCATTCAAACCACCATAGCAATGTTTAGATATTGACCACACACTTTAATTCAGAAATGTGAAAGCATACCTGCATGGGGGTTGCCTTGGTTGGTAGTAATTGCAAATTATAATCAGTGGTCAAGACCTGCTTGTGAGATAATTAAAACATTGTTTAAACGCAACTGCGCAAATACTGCAATATGGTGTTAGCACCATTGCCTATAAATTATACCAACTGTCTAAGAATTGTCTTATTTCCTAAGTAAATTTCAAGAACCCAAGTTCACAAATATATCAAATAAAGTGTATTACAAATCTACATGAAAATGTAATTGAAATAAGTATAGTACAGAACAAAATGGACAGGGAAGGCTACCACAGCCTCACTAGTGTCAAGTTGAGGCCTACATGTTTCATGACTCACCAGGAACGGGAAAGACAAGCAACACAATCTGCTCTTGAAAACCCATTAACTGTTATTTTTCTGGAAGGATATAAGAAGGTTCAAACTCAAATGATATAACTATATATCAAACAGAATTTTATCAATTATGAGGTAGATTGCTATGCACGTAACAAACTTTCTAGTCTATCATTGCAGACGCTTAGCTGATGATGTCGTTCTCCCAGCCTATGCAGATTTTTAACAATCAGCAGTGTTTTTTGGGCTAAACACACTGTTTATGTGCAGAGGTAGCATGATGGTGTGTAGGTTCACCTGAAACATAGATTCCTTTGTCTCAAATCCCTTACCATTTGATTACAAGAATGT
>JACXGI010015966.1:0-16638 GCA_016801175.1 Esox masquinongy | reverse complement strand
GGGGGGGGGGGGGGGGGGGGGGGTGAATGGTCATTTCTTTAGAAAGGAGGCCTAGGTCTCATTTTACGGCAAAAATCTGCCAGAAAATCTACCAGAAGCACATGACGTTCCGGGTTTAGGAGGCCCAAACTCTTCATTAACACCAAGCTCTAGCGGGGGAGAATACAGCTCTGAACGCGGTCAGTGTCTCTGACCGCGTTAGAGTCTCTGACCGCGTTAGAGTCTCTGACCGCGTTAGAGTCTCTCCCTGTACCAGGGCACACAATTGGTATTTATGCAGTTTAAGGAGGAGACAGATGTAGGACCCGTCCTGACTCAGAAACAGTCACAGCCAAACATCCTTGTTTTTTTTGCTTTTCTTCCTCGGTACTCCTTCTACACATAAAAACACACAACGGGAGACGGAGTGTATACACACAAAGGAAACACACATGGAGAATAAAATCTTCTCTAACACTCACAATCTTGGATATCGTCGACCTCGCCTGGTCCATGTTAGCTTCTCAGAGGTCTGAAAGGGAACAAGAAATACAAATTGAGGACAGGCAGTCAGACTCAAGTGTCTCAAATCCATGCCAGAACAGAAATGCTGACAGGTTTGGGCCAAAAAAATAATAATACCCCCCCCATTTAAAGCCACAGGTTTTCACCTCTTATTTGTATACATTCATATACAGTTTCTTTCTGGCCAGTCGAAGCGAAACCAAATAAAGGGTCCTACCCTTTCTCTAAACATCAATCAAACCTCCTGCTGGGCTGCCCTGAGAGGGTGCTTTGTTCCCAGGGACAAAAAAGCACTGTTATGGGTGTTAATCAGTCACATAACCTCCCCTGCCTTCATCTTCAGTCACGGCTTGGGGGGGGGGGCTAAAACTTTCATGCACCAAAGACAGTGATATTTGTGTCTCCGGAACACAAACACAGCGGCGTGTTTCTTTTGCACAGTCACAGATGACGCGAGCATCTGTTGATCATAAGACAGATTTTCAGTGCTGCAGCATTTCCCCTTAGTTTAAATATGCCTAAAAAGATCAAATTCAAAAAAAGATCAATTTAAATATTATGTTACACAAAAAAAAGCGATCGCAGCAGCACTCCAGTATCCAGCACCATGGGCATTCGGATCAAGTTACCACAGAACCTGAAGTTCAGGGCCACAGAGTACTGAACTGGACAAAGGTCTGACTGGCTGAAAAGAGAATCAAATCTCAAACATACAATCCACTAATGGTTCTGCATAACTGATGTTACTTTAATTATCTACTATAGAAGGAAACATTTCTCCAGAGATTAATCCTAACAGCAGACCTGATAAGGATTACGCATAGGCTGCATGCTTGGTTGAAATGCTACAGCTGTAACAGATAATTCTGCCATTGTGTTATCAGTGTGTTATCTGGCTCAATCCTGGAAGGAGAAACGTTCTTTTGGACATAGAGGGTGTACGCATTATTTCATTCATTTGAATTGAAATGTCCTTGACCAGAACCGAGGTTCTTATTACTTCAACATCAACACTCTCCCAGCTAGGTCAAAACAAGGGAACATGACCTCCCAGCGAACCTTTGCCCATGTCAGCATGTTCCCCCAGAACCCCCCCCTCCCACAGATAAGCTCATTTCCTGGTGATAGCCCTGCACTCACTGTACAGAAGTCCTGAGCTACCAACTTCCTATGATGTCTGCCTTGCATTCATTTATTTATGCCGCTTTCTTTCCACTCCTTTCCTCTTTGGACCTCACCCTTCACTTTCACAGCAGGCGATGCGCCTGATCTAGATTTCTATATGCCGTCTCAGCCTTTGCCCTCTCTCTCACGTCTTCCTCTCCTCTTCGATCCCGTCATCTCTTCCTTCTGTTAAACTGTTTGCTCTTCTGATTTGGTTTCATCCACCCTACTCTGTTCCCTGTCCACCTCCTCCCAGGCCAACAGCTCCTGTTATGCCCAGGCAAAGCTCAGCTCTGGGACCATTGCAATGGTGGCACCAGCTTACCCTTGAAGCTACGACAGCTTGAAGCCTCCAGCCCATTTTCTGATATTTATTATCTTAAATGCCATATCTCATCATTTACTCACAGAAGGTTCAACTTTGAACCTTCATTAGTCCTTTGACTGGTTTTCACATAATTCAAGAGTTCTTTTATAAAACTGTTGAAATTCAAAAATAATTTGGTATCAAAACCCTAAAAATGTTTAGCTTATTCCAAATTAATCCTGTAGTGCAGCACCCTCCTCCACCAAGCACCCTCCTCCACCAAGCACCCTCCTCCACCCTCCTCCACCAAGCACCCTCCTCCACCCTCCTCCACCAAGCACCCTCCTCCACCAAGCACCATCCTCTACCAAGCACCCTCCTCCAACCTCCTCCACCCAGCACCATGCTCCACCCTGGCTCCATCAAGCACCCTGGCTCCACCAAGCACCCTGCTCCATCAAGCACCCTGGCTCCACCAAGCACCCTGCTCCACCAAGCACCCTGGCTCCACCAAGCACCCTGGCTCCACCAAGTGAGTTATGCTTTTAACGTTCTATAGTTGACCATAGAACAGTTGGACTTTAAAATTACAATTAGTAGACATTTCTGTGTTGAAATTACAAACTTCAGAATACTTTTTGAACTCTCTGTTACAATACAAGCTCGCATCTCCTTCTCCGCAGGAACATTTCTGCCGACAGACAATCAAATAAAGATATGGCACCTGGAGTTTTCAGAATAGAGAACTTGGCATAGAATATATGTCAGGGCACACCTGAAGTACTATAGAGAGCACACCACTTTGCTATCCCCTGAAGACCAGCCAATGATAACCACTGCAGCAACTAGCTTTAGCCAAGCGCTCTAAAACATCTGTTTGACCACAGAACCCATCAAGACAGTACCTTTCGAAACTATTTCTTGTTTTTACTTCCCCATTACAGGGAAAGTGGCTAATTCCTTACAAAAAACAGAAGAGAAAAAAGTATTCATATTGGCCCTTGGAGGAAGTATTGTTTTCATAATTGATATTTGAATCTAAAAGCACAACTGAGAGAAATGACTGTACAAGCTAATTAGGACATTTAGCCTCACCCATATTAATGCCTCCATTAAGACTATATTCCATTCAATCTTAAGGTGACGCCCACTAAAGACTGGAGTAATGTAAAGTCTAACATCCTGTTTAGTATTATTTCTATCCCTGCCTCTCTACAAAATCTCTGAAGTGATGGCCTATAATTTATACAGACCAGCATCACAGTATGACGTTTCAGTGTGGCCAAGCCCCTCTGGGGTGCTACTGACATGAACGGTTTTCAAAATCTGCCAGTAAAATTAGCCTGAAGATGTCTTGTCAAATCTCGTTATTTCTGTTCTATTAAAACACCATGGCAGTTTTCTCATTAGCAAGAAATGTTTGAAAAGTCAGATGGAACATGTACTTTGGTGATATTATCAAGCTACTCCCAACGACTTGAAAATGTAAATTTATTGTCAAGGGTGTGCTATTGGCCTGATACAGTAACTCTTTATAACAGACAGGGAAAATAGTACCATACACTGGCGTTCACATTCGGCAAATGACCAGGAGAGGTCAGCCATTTTACAATCTTTATCAAATTCACTCGGGTAACCCTTAAAACCTGCAACAAAACTAAAGTATTTAAGCAGCAGAGATCCTACTCTGGAACTTTATTAACATACATTACCATCAAAAAGAGAAAAATCCATCCAGAGCGACATACGTTAGTGAGTGCATGGCCCCCTGGGAATCGAACCCCAAAACCCTGGTGTTGAAAGTGCCATGCTCTACCAACTAAGCGAACCTGGACAGCTGAAACCACTCATCAATAAACTATCCACATTCTGTAAACACAATTATTTTTGTGGGCTAACTTTTACTTAAAATCAACAAATATGGTATTGTGTTGTGGACTAAACAAGTCATTGACGGACAATCCTGGTTTGTGTCAAGTCAATTCAGCAGTGTTGCCACGACGATTGACGTGTAGCACGGCTAGCCAGGCCAAACAGTGGTGGTTGTCTGGACACTGACCCTTCAATGACATTCCAGCAACATGGAGCCCCAGTGGAGAGAGATTCCAACGAGGCCATGGCGTGAGAAGGGAACCATGGGAAAATGCCCCGGCAACAGGCCTGCCCTACTTAGCAACCCACTAGCCTAGCATCAGGTTAGCGGACAAAGAATGACTTCCGGCCTACCCGTGCTTTTACAAAAAAAAAATTTTTTTGAAACACTGCAGTCAATCTGTTACAGCGGCATAACAGAAAGAAGCGCCACACATCTCTGGACGCACAGGCTCGCCACCCCATGCCAACACGCCATGAAACAGCCGCTGGCAGAAACCATAAAGATCAACACCTGCTGGGTACGAGTTCACCTAACTGTCCCCACAGAAATATATGACTGTGCGTTAGTCTCTGTACATCTGCATTCCTGTTCTACTGGTGTAAAAAACATGTTTCTTTGTTGAGAATGACAAATAAGGTTGTGCTTGATTAATTTTCAACAAGTAGATAATGTTTCTACTGTATGTGTTCTGTCCTGCCCCGTGGTTGACTCATTTACACAGAACAGGAAGAGGTACACCTCATTTCAAGAGAAACACGCCAGCCATTACTGCCCGATTTGTTAACGTCCTATCCGACAGAATACAAGGGAAATACCATTTCTGGAACGCACCGGTGAA
The DNA here is from genome assembly GCA_016801175.1 of Esox masquinongy. Lineage (NCBI taxonomy): Eukaryota > Metazoa > Chordata > Actinopteri > Esociformes > Esocidae > Esox > Esox masquinongy. Next base: position 11,949 of record JACXGI010015966.1, on the reverse strand, counting down.
GGGTGAACAGTTGCACTCGGTCACAAAACTATTGGTACTATACATTTGCATCTAATGCGACTGAGGACGTTTGTAAAGGAAGCCAAACCCTAAAGGGAATGTCAATATCACAATTAGATAAATCCTTCTTAATTTGATATATATTCTTTATCTTGTCAAACATAACATACTCCATGGACACAAAAAGATTCAGAATCTCTGCTGGTTCTATAGTTAGCATGGCCCATTGTATACACAGTAAATTGCCAAACAATAGGTCACCTATTATTGCCTTAGAGATGGAACTAAGTCTCACCTTTGTAACACAAAGGTGTACAGCTTCTCTTCCAGCACAGCTTGTGTTCCAAAGGGTCAAAACTGCAACGTGCAAAAGGTCGAATATGATGCCAAAGACTATGATGGTGCACTTCTACAGTGCCATCATTCACCTCCTCCATCACCGTCTGGTACCCTGCAGCCACTGCCAAAGACAAGGGCAGGCTGCAGCGCATCATCCGCCCTGCAGAGAGGGCGATTGGCTGCAATCTGCCGTCTCTACATGACCTCCACACCTCGAGGACACGGAGGCGAGCGGCAAAGATCCCTCTCACCCCGGAAATTGACAATTTCGAAATCTCCCCTCTGGCAGAAGGTTGAGGTCCATCAGGACCAAAACTTCTCAACACAAGAAGTTTCTTTCCTACAGCAGTAGGCCTCATGAACATGGCCCCGGAACCAAACTGACTATAGCCCTCTTCCAACACACACACACAACCCTCAACTGGACTAATCTATAACACCTCCCAACTTACACACACACACAACCCTCAACTGGACTAATCTATAACACCTCCCAACTTACACACACACACACAACCCTCAACTGGACTAATCTATAACACCTCCCAACTTACACACACACACACAACCCTCAACTGGACTAATCTATAACACCTCCCAACTTACACACACAATCCTCAACTGGACAAATCTTGCACCTTACATTTTCTTTAGTAATTTATTGCACACACCACAAATCACCAGCAGAGGGCAACCCTCCTGTAGGCAACTTCACTGGCGATTATGAAGCTCACCAATCACGGTGCTAAAAGTAGCCAAAAAACCCCCAAATATTGTACCTTTTAAATATCCATAAATGTGTTCTACACATCACTAGTATTAGCCAGCAATGAAAACCCTGTTCTACACATTTATAAAGCAGTATTCATATTAAAGAACTAATTGTAACATTTGTGATCTAATATCTGCTTCCAGGCACTTACAAATGAAATATTACAGTCTTTAAAGAAAGCCTGGGTTCGCTGCATTTAAAACACATTTGTCTATAACGCTTTTGGATAAATGTCAATTATGTCATTAATCCTTTCATTCTGAGCAGACATGTTTAAATTATTATTCCCCAAATCATGGTGTTTTTTTGCCAGGGTTTTATGAGGATTCAGTCCTGTTTAGAAGTACTGAAGTAGCTAAAGCCACATAAATTGGACCAGATAAAAGATGCTTTCAACAGGGGTTTCATTGCTGGCTAATACTAGTGATTGTGTGTGGATTCCAGACACATTAAGGCAGTGATCCAGACAAAGCTGAACAATGAGGACAAGGTTTTTTGAAGCACAGACTGTAATTGTCTCTCTCCTGTATAAAAACAAACACCAAATCCCTACAAAGCATGCCCCCATGTACACAGTTTAAAAAAAGGTACAGCTATTTATATAGAAATGTTACATTTTAGGGCAATGCATAGAAAAGGTAATTAAACTGTGTGTCTCTCTCGTTGGTCACCTGCCCCCCAGGGGTCCCTTTCACTCCTGTCTGTTGAGCCAATGAGCCTCGCAATTGGACACAATTGCTGCTAAAGATGGTAACGAGAAGTAGTGCGATCAAAATATTGAAAAACATGTTTAATTTTCATTTGACTGGGGTGTTGTGGCATCAAACAACGCATTCAGTTTGACGTCTTTTTTTTATATTTGTTTTTCTGTATTTTTTAGAGTACTGTCCACATCATTTATAACACACAGTTTGAAAGGTCGCTTTTTGTTTGAATAGAAAACATACCCAACTTGTTAGGGTTAAAACCTTAATCAGCTTAGCTAGTCTTCTAGACAGAGAAACCCATGGATTAGACATGAAGTGTTCAAAAGTGTACAAAAAACAGTCACAGACATGTCCACCCCAGGAAACACGCTTTATCACAGTAGAGCCACCTCACAAGGAAGTAAAGAGGGTGCACTATTGCTAATCATTTGAGGAAGATTTTGGCAAAGCAGTGCATATAAAATAAATGATCTATAATTTCTCATAAAATCCTGCTCCATAATGTTTGGCAAAAATAGAGCCATGTGCTTTTTCTCAGAGATCTGGATATGCCAGTCAAAGTTCTGTCCAACACTTCTGATGACACACAAAGAATCAAGTAGCTTCTTTAAGTAGTGCAAAAGCAGTCAAGTTAGCCAGCAAAACAACAGCCTACACACCCCAATCAGCCAAGCAGGCTAACACACATGGAGACCTACGCATTTGGATGGAAAATGTGTAGGTTTGAATGCCACAGAAAACCCCTCACTGCAAACAGCTTTCGAAACATCTTTCCCTGTATCTGAACTAAACTACTTTAAGACAAGTGCATGTGAGAGATAGGGAAAGGCATCATGGGACACACCCTAACGGGCAGCTAGTGCACACGCTAAGCCTACAAACAATCAGATGAAACAGGGCGGTCAGCCTGCCAAGCTCTGAGACAGGCTTTCGCCTTGAAATAAAACCAAACATGATTTTTTTTTTAATTTGGGTGTACTGTCCCTTTAAGGAGCTACCTAGCTGCAGTTCCCCTTGTGTTAGACAGACAGACTATCACTGTGAGAACTGTAAATTCACCCTTGGTTCCCAGGCATACGACTACAAGGGAAGGAAGGAGTGTGTGCGCGCGCGCGCGTGTGTGCGTGCGTGGAGGGGGGGCACATTCAGGGCTAAAGAAATACGCCCCTACCCTACTATCAAGTACTTTAATCAAATAAAATGTAAATCCGCTTCCTCCTTGCCAAAGGCGTGATTCTTCTAACTAGGGTTGTGTCGGGCTTGACATTTTAGTCAACGATTATGGGTTTGCGAAATTATTGTTACCACACCTGTTTGAATACCATTCATCCAAATCATTATTTTAACTGGTTATTATGCACATTTAGAATTGCCATTTGTACTTGCATTTTAGTTTATTGCACATTTATACATCCAACTGTATATAACACATTGTTCTTAATTGTTTCACTTGTAAATTTTCTGCAATCTTCCATCTGCACTTCTGGTTAGATGCTAACTGCATTTCATTGTACTGTACTTGTAAGAATGACAATAAAGTTGAATCTAATCTAACAGTTACACGGTTATAAGGCAGTGGCCCAAGCCCAAATCATTACACCACCAAATAGTTATTTTTCCATTGTTGAGCTAACGCTCAACAACGTACCAACATCCAACACCTCAACAAGGAGAACCTGTTCCACGGCCCAGACGCTGTGGAACAGCCTTTAGCGACGAATCCCCCGAAAATATTACTGTGTAGTAAACTTGCTATGAATGCAACCTGCAAAAAGGGTCCAGGCCACAATTAGTTATTTTAGTTTCTAAAACATGTTGTGAATGACCACAACAGGGTGACACCAGGGTCATCACAGTGGGAGGCCTGTGCTTCAGGGTTTACTGTGGCCCAATAATGACAAAGTGACTGATTAGCCTACATCTAACGAGGTTAGATTACAGTTATCCAATCAGAGACACACACAGGCTGATCCAGGAGGTTATTTAACTCATCACAGGAAACATCTCGCTCTCTCAGACACACCAAACTACAACAAACTATGCTGAGACAACCAAACTACTAGCAGTAATGAAACCAAAAAATGGAGGTGCAACATCAAATTAAATAAGTTTTGTTCCCTTTATCAATATCACATCAATACAGAAATTGTATCACGACATACATCCCTATATACATCCCTATATATCGCCAAGCTCTACAGAGACCGACTAAAATTCCAAAAAGAGCAAGCCTGGAGGGTCAGAGGGCAAAGTCCAAAGCGGCAATTTAATGAAAGCTTCATTCATCAAACCAAACATGGTCAATCTGGGTTCTATAAGCTGCTGATTCTCACCCACTAATCCTTGCTATTGGGGGGAGATGTGGGGATGGGGGGGGAGTTGGGAGTCACATCTTCATGCTTCATTATGCAGTAGCCGATCATGTGAGAGTCACATTGGGGAAAGTTCCAAGTCGTCCATGGGAACGAGGTCCCACCACGGGAACAAGACGCGCCTTATGGCGGAATCTGTACTGAGTCACAGACATCCCCGTTTTGCATTTCAGTCACTAAGCAGTTCCCCTTACAGGAAGGTTACGGGAGGACATCGCACCGAGTGCCTTGCTCCAAACCTGGCAACCGGTCACTTAATGGGCCAACAGTGTAAACCAGTGGGCCATCCGGTGCCAGAAACAAGTCACACTCAAACCAAGTGTCTATCAGGAGAGTGTGGCAAACCAATGGGCTACTTGCACTCAGGGTTGTGATGTACTTCTCTTTTACAATAAAACCGCTCGCCTGTTTCTGGAGATCTACTGTCCTGTAGGTTCTCTCACCAACTCTAATTTAGCACACCTGATTCCAATAATTGCGCAGTAAAAGAGGACGGGTTTCCACGATTCTCGCGTCTTTTCACTTGACGAAAAAGTCAGTTCATCGTCACCTACATTGACAGTTATTGCATCAGCGTCATTGACGAATGAAGGAAAAATGAACGTTGTTGTGGCATGAAATTAAATTGCTTTGGCAGTGTAAATTTCATCTTCAGTCTCGCTCGCAATAGTTCAATTCTTATGACTATTCCAAGTAGTAAGACACCAGTAGGCCTATTACTGGCTAATAAGCCATTAAACTTCATAAGAAACATTCAAACTTGGCATGATGTTAATGCGTGACAAAATGATCTAATGTTGAGATGCAATTGTATGACGAGGTATGTCCCAATCGGTCCCAATACTGGCATACTAGCTTACTATATACTAAACAGTACATACTTCACCATCATCCGCGAAGTACGTACTTGTAGTATGTAGTATGCGATTTGAGATTCATCATTAGTCTGGATCATGACTACTGTGCTGTCCCCGAACCAGCTTCACTGGACGTCATTTCATGAAAATGAGTACCTTCGTAATCGTTTATGTATGTCGATACATACATCTTAAATCCTTTCTCCAGCTTGCTAGCTGGAGCCTTGCAAATCATCTTGCAAATACTATTACCATCGTTCATTTTAGGCAACTCTTGTAAACACCTTGAATAAAAGAGCGCCATTATTTAAATAACGGAGCGGCTCAACCCGAAATGCAGGAGCAGTATTAAGGAGAATGCGGAAGCAGTTGTGCAGGGAGCCCATTGTCACCGCGAAGAAAGTAAACAATCCTTCAGTCATTGTCATGAGGTGGCCAATCGGGCTCACGGTCGGGCTGCCGTTGTCAGTGGGAATATAATGGAGGGGTTCTAGGTAGACAGAAACATAACTACTTACCTGGGCGGAGGTATGGACTTTTACCCTGAGGATTACAGGAGTCCCCAGATGTTTTTCAAACCAGTCGATTAATACCTGGGAGCTACTGGTAGCTGGCAATCCACTGATTATTCTAGTTTTAAAATTAGACACAGACACACAACCTTGTGTGCTAAAGGTTTTGAATATCAATGCCACTTTAGGAACTCAGGGGGGTGGGGGGGGGCTACAATAGGATACTTGAGCTATAAACTTGTCAAGGTCACCTGCTTTACTCAATCCCGTGACTTGCTGGGGTGTCAAGTAAGGAGAAATGTGTCTGTTCATTATAATTTTCATTTAAAAAAAAAATGTTATTTTTGAGTGCTTTTTAACTGGCCCTTCATTGCAGCAGCATTTGCAATAAACTGTTATAAAACATAAAAACATACTGAATACCGTTTAATTTTGAACTTGGTAATTATTTGTCAATGTCAGCTAACATTTCTAGGTATGGTAGTCTAGCCATCTAAACACTGTAGTAGACCTAATAATCAGCAAATTATAGATTAGGAATGTATGCGCTCTCGTGGATTTTATTTGAAACTCAAAAAGAAATGTGGAAACCAGCTTTAAAACTTCAAAAGTATCTCCCCGCAACATTAACAAACGTGAAGAATTACACACAATTTGCTTCAAACAAACATATTTTAAAAAACGGGTAAATTGAGCCCTTCACCACATTTTGCTTAGGGCCTTCAAAAGGTTAAAGGCGGCACTGGCTTTAATATAAATTACAGACGGGTTGGTAAACCTAATCCTGGAGTGCTGCAATAACTTAGTGTTTTTGATTTAACAGACCTGAAAGACCAGCGTCTTAAAAAAACGGAAGTGATCCGTTAGCTCAATTGCTCAGGTGTTGTGCCTAATTGGGACAGAATCCGACTTTATCTGCAGCACTCCAGGAACAGAGCTGCCCTATGCCTGCCTATGGCTTTAAATATAAATGCTGCACCCTGGGAAACACGTTCTGCAGACATTTGCCCAGGGAATGAATTTGTAAACCAAGGTTAAGTTAATTAATGGCTTATTTCAATGAAAAATAACTGCTTGACGTGAACCGCATTGGGGTAATTAAGATCGTTTGACCCACACTCCCAGAAACGTTTAAATTATTTCGCTAGTATGCCCGAATATATAATAAAAGAGACTAATAGTTCCTAAGAAGTCGACAACATTATTCAGTCTGGTGTGTGCGAAGACTACCCTTTGCAGATGAGCTTCACCGGAGACAAAACGCTTGTATTATAACTTTGATCACGATTAACAGGCCTACTGCGGGTGACAGTTACATTATCGAAAACCGAAAGTCGAGGTCGAGAAGACCAGCACGTGCTTAGAGAGCACCCGACTACACGGCATACGACAAGACAATCCTTGCATACGGTTGCGCATACAGATGCTATAGTTCCTAAAATCGTGATCCAGTCAACTCGACAACTACTATAGCTAACCTGAAAATATATTTTTACAGAATAACTGAATCAGGTGGCGTGGATCAGTGGTTCTGAGCTCCGGTCCTCAAGTAGCCAACCCCTAACAGTATATATTTTTTATTTTAGCCCGAGCCACGCACAACTGATTCATCCTGTCAAATAATTCACCGGCCCCCATTGACTTGAATAGGGTACGCTAGTACAAATGTGTGCGGTTGGGGGTACTCGAAGACTGGAGTTAGGAATGCTCTAGAGTGTTCCACATGTACTGCTACAGCCTGGGCTCGAAACCGAATTCTATTGTCTTTCACTATGTTACTGTCTACAAAATAGCATGCCTAAAAAATATATTTTTAAATTCAAACGGTGCCGGTTATATTTAAGCATCAAAAATGTATTCCGATATACTTATTAATTCATTTGCTCTCTAGAATTAAAAGGGCGCATATAACATGGCGAAATGCACAGTACCTGCCGGCATGGTCATTCATAAAATCATGAGCATAGAAGACTACTTCCACATTTAAAAGATAGAGTATGATAAAAGTAATATCCTTACCGGGCTTCGGTAGTGTCACCAGTCTGGTCTTATGGCCACAAGCTTTCCTCTAACGTCCACTATCTCCTTTTACCCAAGCGGGCAACCTTGAGCGTGGTCTTTATGCATTAGGGAGAGATGTAAACGTCACGTCCTGTGGATGGTGCACAGGATCATGGTTTGCGAGTGGGTACGTTCACAATAAAGTTCGGTGTTTGAGTGGTTTCTTGTCAAGACGACTGGGTGTGTGTTTGCACAGCATTAGTAGGGATTAAATAGTTTGAAATATACACAGAACTATTGAATGCGTGTATAAGGTTAAATGTTGTTCTCATCACGAAAGCAGTCACTTTTATGACCTTGATGTTGCTCACCCGCTGGGTACCACCAAGATCACTGTGTGTGATCTGTGTGATCACTGTGATCACTGTGTGATCACTGTGCACATTGTTGCCCGGAAAGGCAAAACTGCCCATCCGCCACGTTCGCGTACTAAATCAAGCGTTTCTTTGCACACGATTTTGCCGATGAATGAATGACCAATCAAACACCCACAAAAAGAGTACACCTTGAAGAATATTTTTTTGGAGTAATATATAATACAAAAACCACGCTAAACTAATCCGTAAACAGTAGCCTAGTCTTTCTAAATGCTTAATAAACTATGCTTGGACTAATCCTAAACATACATTGTTAGTGGCCAATACGGTCGTACAGTGCTCAAAATAAAGTAGCTATTTTTTAAAGAATGTAAAAATATGATTTGGATAACATTTTTTTCGCAGTTGCGTTATTGCGTGAACGCAGTGGCATAAGCTATTTCTGTTTTAAATTTCAGACGTATTGCTGCGCCTATGGAATAGCGTATCAAATGTATAGGAGAACGTTTAACGTCTATAGGAAGTGTTGGTTTCTTTTGCCTGACATATATTTGTTGTAGAAGGAAAAAGGCTGTCGCCTACAGTACGTTGCCACTGCTTGCCAAGAATAGACTGTCTGACAAGCTTTTTTGCACTGTAAATATCCGATAAAACCATAACTGTTGAACATTTTTGCAGAGTCCAATAAAACAGAACGGGGGTTTGATTCAAACGACTGGTGATATATAAAGACCTCTCTGTATTCAACATGGCTTATTAAACGATAATTACGCCAAGCTGTTTTACTGACCGAAATATGCAACGAGATTATGCCAAAACTACCAAACCAGTCAGACCAGCCAAGCGTACAGTTACACCTGCGTAGGAAAGTCAGAGTTAAGAGGAACAAAAATGCTACAGCTGTGAAAATATGTGCTACAGTTCTTGCTGAAATTGTAGACCAGCAGACAGAAAGCAGGATTATCCGATGTTAGAAAGTTTTTCGAAATAGGCATTTTTGAGTTCAATATGTTAATAACATATAAACTGATTAAAAATATATGCTGTGAATGAGAAGGAATGCAAAAGTTCAGTTGTATTCAAATGCAAAGCCAATAGTCTATAAGATAGGGTATACATGTGTTAAGTATTGTTTTGGGCTATCAGATATTTACTTTTTCGTTAGAGGTTACATCCTGGGTGAAAATCCTAAACCTGGCGAGACCACCTAAGAGAAAATCTCAGATATAGAGTACAATTACATACACAAAAGAGCAACCACTAATTCCTGATTACCCCTCTTTATTCTCACGCAGGTAATAGATTAACATAATGATTGTTTGCGACAACATTTCAAATCCAAGTAAGCCACCTTTCTCAACAACATTCACCCTGTAAATATTATTTCTACATCAATCCTGACTATTGCAAGTAGTTTGAATCACATCATAGATTTGGCGCTCACTATGGACAGTGAATATGTTAGCTGTTGTGTCTCAGAGTAGGCTATGATTCATTTAGTGATTCATGTGAAATGGCGTGCAAAAGGGCCTTGAAACTATAACCACATTTTATTAGCCAGTATTCATTTCCAACAGGAGGTTTAGCCTATCTATGGGCCTATCTGCTATTGACTTCATTATAGGGCTTTACATTATGAAATTGCAATTAAGGTGTGGAGCAGTGATCCATTGGTGAAGCTGCCGGCAGATATGTTGGTCCCTTCCGGAAACCAGGGTTCAATTCCCAGCATGCTCCCATCCAACTTCTTCTACCCTCACCTATCTCCCAGTGTTTCACACACGTTTCTTTCAGTAAAGCATGAAAAACACACAGAGATCCATTTTAAAAACAAAACAACTAAACACATGTCATGGGACTGAAGAATATCCAGATTCCTTCTGAAGAAGCTGAAGAGAACACAGCCGTCTACAACCAGGTTAAACGATAACACGTTATTTAGAATCCCCTAGGCCTCATAAATATGGATTTACAGTTTTGAAAGTGTGTTGGAATTAGTTCTAGGTAAATGGCTGTTGTTGTTGCTGGGCATCTCAAGCCAGGAATGTAAAGCTTCCCGCAGCGATTCTTAGCGAGCCGGCTTTATTCTTTCTCTCCGTTTATATGTAATCATTGGTTGTTTTTTTCTCTGGATAATGTCAAACCTGTCGAGCAACATGGAATGTCCTCCTAGAATTGTTAACTCGGGCAAAAGGTGGTTGACCGAGAACAATTCACCCAACTCCCACTCACAACGTTGTGTGGGATTGTTGCCTTGGTAAAAGATAATATTCAAAAAATAAACATACATTTTCCTAAGAATTGGAACTTGTCTGTCTGAACACACCCACAGAGAGTGTAATGGAGCCTGAAAGGCTACACAAATCTTGCAGTGACAGAAGTGGTAGGGAAGGCTAACACAATTCCTGGGTTTTCTCTTGAGGATTTTTGTGTAGCAGAATCCCACCCTACGTTAGGAACTTGGTTACTCCTCTTTAAACCTCACCCCTCCCTCAGTATCAACTCTGTGCTAGTCGCACATCTCCCATGCTCAGGGCTGAGGTGAATTCGCAATTTTGAATAGTATTCAATTAAAACCACAAATTTCAACTGGTCACACCTGAGGCAAACTTTGAATGTAATCACATTTTAATTGAAGGAAATCAAATACTATTCAAAGCAAGTCAGCAGACAATTTAAAACATTCATGTCATTATAAAACAGTATGTTTCTTGTATGTTGCAAGTACTTCCCATTGCCACTTCCCATTGGCAGAGCAAAGATCTATTCTTTTCATTTACCCTTATCTAAATGTGATTTTGGTCATTCTGGGGAGATGCTACAGGATGCTTGTGGAAGACTGGTACATTTCCCAAATGTCAGTTACGTGTGTAAATGCTGTGGCTCAACTGTCAGGTGCCACGCTTTACTAACAAAAAAAACATATTTATTTTGGGAGGAAAATCCTTCCCATTAAGATTTGAAGTTCCTAATTTGTATTCCGCACGCCCCACCAGATTCCCACCTGCTCCGACACCACACATAGATCCAGATCCCACAAACACAACAGTTAATGCCAGGCTAGCAACCTTGTGTTTGAGAGAGTCATTTAATGTTTCTCACCAGGTGGGCACAGAGGATTGTCATGACTTAACATGACTATCAGTAATCACAGGGTCGTTTTCCTGACACTGCATTCTGTAAACATCAATTCCCTTTGTTTCTGAGAGAGGCCTCTTTATGGGAAAAATAAACGCTATCTGTGTCTGTTTGCATGTGTTTAAAGTCCAGAATAGTTCTGGAATGTGATCATCTGTTTAATAAAATCTCTAAGCCGGGAACAACACAGATTCGTTTTTCAGTTTGATGGTAAATTCTTCTGCAAATGAAATTGAATAACTAGGGCTGAAAACCTGTCAGATTACATGAAGGGAGTTCTATGTGCAGGCTTGGGGCTTTTGTGCAATCGTCTGTAAGCAATAGTGTAAATGCTTCATTTGCCACTCAGGAAGTAAAAAGAGCGTAGAAAACAAACACCTGCACTCTTAATGAAACACAAACTAAAAGAAATGATTATACTAATAGTCACTAGCTGGTGCAATTAACCAATTTTAAAGATGTTTTGAAATCTTTTTTTACACAGGATAAAACAAGCTGTTGCTCAAATCTCATCAAACTAATCTTAATTAATATACAGGTGCTGGTCATAAAATTAGAATATCATCAAAAAGTTGATTTATTTCAGTAATTCCATTCAAAAAGTGAAACTTGTATAATATATACATTCATTCCACACAGACTGATATATTTCAAGTGTTTATTTCTTTTAATTTTGATGATTATAACTGACAACTAATGAAAACCCCAAATTCCGTATCTCAGAAAATTAGAATATTACTTAAGACCAATACAAAAAAATGATTTTTTAGAAATGTTGGCCAACTGAAAAATATGAACATGAAAAGTATGAGCATGTACAGCACTCAATACTTAGTTGGGGCTCCTTTTGCCTGAAGTACTGCAGCAATGCGGT
>JACXGI010015965.1:6323-16756 GCA_016801175.1 Esox masquinongy | reverse complement strand
GGTATAGATGGTAGAGTGTAATCATATTACCCCTGGTATAGATGGTAGAGTGTAATCATATTACCCCTGGTATAGATGGTATGGTTATTTTAAATGTTATCTATCACGTTTTGTTCTAACATCTATTACACTCAACTCTAACATCTATTACACTCTAACATCTTATCGGTCATTGTTTTGGATTCTTTTCTTTTTGTGATGTTGTTCAGTTCTGGGCTTGTTTTAGTTTTGTTATGTCGTAGTTATTTTTACTGAAGGCCTCCTGTTCTCCCAGTGCCTGTGTCCTGTCTCCTACAAGCGACGTCACTTACAGGCATAATAAATATTATGATAAAAAAAATATTATGAAAATTTACAATACAGAAAGACTGATAGTGATTTGTGTGCAGCAGTAAATCTGTGCCATTGAGGCATGGAGTTCAATTCCCGGCTGTGGCATATCATCAGTGCCCAGGCGTTACATGTGGCAGAGCTAATTAGCTCAGAAACCACCTGGAGTTGATGTCAAGACGAGATTCCTTGTCTCGTATTACTCCAGCGACTCCACAAGCCGGTGGACGCTTTGTCCTCAAAGCGGTAGGTTCTGGTTCTGCTACATCCTGGTTGCGTGAGCTGTGTGTTGGGTCGAAGAAGGGTTTGGCAAGATGAATTGGAATTTTGAGGGAAAACATATAAATACAAATCAATAAGAATGAACCCAATATCAATAAAAAAGCATGTCAGTTTTGTCATTTGAATGTACATTAGCAATGAAAGGTTTGGACACATCTACTCATTCACTATAACTGGTATGTGGGTCCAAACATTTGACAATATACCGGTGCTGTATATTGTTTGCACCCCGATATTCTCCCTTTCTTTAATGTGCAACATCACATTTTATTGACGGCTTGGTTTAATCGCTATGGATTCAGGAAAGTTGAAGATCACAAATCCCTGTTGAGAATGCCTTACCTTCCCCTGGGCATTGCTGGCAAATTTGTATTGCCCATTGTGTCTCCTTATCAACGGTCAGGCTCAAACCTAGACTGAGATGATCATCTTGGTGTGACAAAGGTGTTGCGTATACCTGGGAGGTCCTAATAATAATTATTTGTTATTAATGTTACCTAGAACATCTTTGTCAAGATGGTGTTCCTCCAGAAGGATCAGGTTGAATAAAGAATTTGAAACTTCTGTCCTTACAGGTTTCCTGCATGTACTGTCAACCAAATCACAGATGAAGGTGTATAGAATTTAGATTTTTCAACTTTTTCATGAGAAACAGCTCACAAATACTTCACTAAATGTGATCCTAATAAATGGCATCCCATCCTTTGATTGTGAAGCAGGTAGGATCCTTAATCAATCCTACTATTTCTGGTTTGGTAATTGTGGCTGTGGATAGTGATCTTTGGTCAGCTGGGTGTTTGATTCACTTTATTTCTGTTTGTCTGTTTCTTCAGTGCCTTTACTTCTGGGTCGGGGAGTATGAGCTTGCAGGGAAACGTATGATCCAAGATCTTATCACACAACACAGTTCCTCCTTCCTGTGCAATGAGGCAGAGACTTCAGATTGTATAACTAGTGGGGTGAGAGAGAATGAGAGGAGTTGTTGTGGAAATAAGATGTGTTTTGATCTGTTGTGTTGTTTGTTCACTCTCACATTACCAGAGTCTAGGTCATCAGTAGATTGCCAAGGTGTGCTTTTGCCCTGTTCAGTGCTGCTGAAAACAACCGACTACTCTCTTACTGACAGCTTATTGCTTCAGGATGCCTTTTTCTCTTGGTTGTTGATTGGTTGGTCCTTCAGAGGGCTTCTTCCTCATGGCTACTGCTTGTCCTTCCCCAGTGTTGATTGGTTTGTCCTTCAGAGAGTTATTTCCTGTTGGCTTCTGCCTGTCCTCACGCAGTTTTGATTTGTTGGTTACCCACGAGCCTTTCCTGTATCGACTGGGTCAGATATGACATTGTGTGGTTGACCTTGCAGGTTAGATAATACTCAGTGGCAACAGATTTTAGATATGGGATAATATTTGCAATACAGGCATATCCGAAATCATATTTAAATCAGGAAATATATATAGGTATAGTTTAATAAATATCCTCTATAAATCACATTTGCTACACATTGCATTTTGTTGAGGACGGGTCCTTTCAGCATTCATCTCTGTCTTCCTCCTGTCTGCTTTTTGTCTGGTTTGAAATATTGCTACATTAATCTTGAATAGGCATAGTCTAACATTGTTTCAACTGACCATTATCCACTGCAATAAGCTTGGGACTGCTGAATGCGTGGGAGTCCTGCTCAGGTAGCCAGTTTCATGATGTTTCCGCTGTAGATATTTGAACAGTAACAGTGGCCAGGACTGGAGAAGTACTGTACTGTCATTAAGAAACGGGAAAGCTTTAGTGGAACAGCTGCAATGGATATAAAACACTGCTAGCTTTCTGTTGTGAAGTGACAAAAATAAATAATAAAGACAGCTCTTTTGTTATTTTTTTTACTACATACCTATTTAAAATTAGGGATGTTTTCATTAAACACTAAGCAGTGGAGAGGGAACCGCACTTTAGACAACTATTCTGACCCTTTGATTATAACAGAAAATGCATGTGAAACATTCAAATTTACTGCTAGACAAGACAAAATGAATTTGCTTGTGGGGGAATGCATGCATTTTGTGAATTTTGGATACATACCCAACACAATTAAGATCTAATTCTCCCTCATCTCTGACCTATGTTGGATTGCATCTGGTCAATCCAACATAAGTCTTTTTCTTAAATGACCAGGCCTTGTGCTGGGCTTAGGGTAAGAGAACAGGCAAAGAGGGAATTATGTATGTATGTGAGTTCTATCACATGACACCACATCAGCATTCATTGACAGACTTTCCAAATGGATCGTCATCATTTTAAACCCCTGAATATTTCTTAGATTTTTTCATCATCCACCGTCTATCATTTCAGACTTGGATTGGACATTATTCTGCTGCCGTCTGTCTCTCCTCTTCTCCTCTCCTCTCCTAACTTCTCTCCTTCACTGATCGGAAAAACTATGAGATTTTGCGGCTTGGCACACTTCTCCCCCCAAATGGAACCAGATTTGTTTTATTTTATTCCACATTTTGACCTGAATAGAACAAATTGGGAGCAAAACCATGTTTTATTAGGTACCTACTGAGACATAAAATACATGTCATCACTACAGTTTACCTCAGAATAGCAGTCACATTATATATCATTATATATCCAGTAGCAATATATTCACTGTAGCTCACAATATTCATAGAAATGGACGCACAACCATGAAAACAAACATCCACTTTCAGGCCTAAGTCATTTCATTAAGCCTCAGTGATTAAAATTTAAAGGCATGATTTAGGCTCTTTTAACATGTACTAGAGATTTTGGGATAAAATGGTAATTTACATAACATTTACCTAGCATGCAGATTAACTGTCCAATTCCCCCTGCAACAGGAAGCAAATGACTGAGATGGGGGCTTTGTTAATGTTCTTCCTTTGCAGCTCTGAAAGACTGTAAATGTCACTGTAGCCATTAGCCAGTTAGTCTAAGTGGGTACTGCAAAGGTTTTCAATTACAAGGCCTAAGCAAGCAGGTTGTCATCTTAACCATATTATAGTTTTTCACGATTGCCTAAACACAAAACTGGTTCATGTAGCACAAAAACCCATACATTTACATTATTCCCAAAAACAAACCCCCACATACATTTCAATCAAATTTCAATCAAATGTATTTATAAAGCCCCTTTTAAAACAGCAGTTGTCACAAAGTGCTTTTACAAAACACCCAGCCTGAAACCCCCAAGGAGCAAGCAACAACAGTTTTGACATTTCCAACATATCCCATAACCATAAACACTATTCACCTGTTTCCACACATTTCAATATTCAAAACTATTTCTGCAAAACCTTACACAAAAGTGGCCAAATAAATCATTCATTGCACTATATATTCATTCAGCAAGCACAACTGACTGGTGTTGCCAATGTGATAGTAACTGACTGGTGTTGTCAATGTGATTGTAACTGACTGGTGTTGTCAATGTGATAGTAACTGACTGGTGTTGTCAATGTGATAGCAAGTGACTGGTGTTGTCAATGTGATAGTAACTGACTGGTGTTTTCAATGTGATAGTAACTGACTGGTGTTGTGAATGTGATAGTAACTGACTGGTGGTTTCAATGTGATAGTAACTGACTGGTGTTGTGAATGTGATAGTAACTGACTGGTGTTGTCAATGTGATAGTAACTGACTGGTGTTGTGAATGTGATAGTAACTGACTGGCGTTGTGAATGTGATAGTAACTGACTGGCGTTGTGAATGTGATAGTAACTGACTGGTGTTGTCAATGTGATAGTAACTGACTGGTGTTGTCAATGTGATAGTAACTGACTGGTGTTGTGAATGTGATAGTAACTGACTGGTGTTGCCAATGTGTGTGATGTTCTTTACAGTATTTACAGCTGAATTATTAGTTTTTGCCAAGGGCTCCCCTTCCTCTCCTGGGACATACCATATGATAGTAACTGAAATAACCACACAATGATTACAATTAAGTAAGAAAAAATATCCTACTCTTGTTGGACTGGGTAGGTATCACTAAGGACACATTATTACATTCAGAAATTACCTGGGACACATTTGGGTTAACTGCCTAACTCAGGGATTTTTCTCCTTCTTGGCTTGGAGATTATAACCAGTGATCTTTCATTTATTGGCCCAGTTCTCCTGACAGACAACCACAATCACAGACAGACACATTTTTCTTCAGTGAAATTACCAGTAGGGCTTTAAATTAATTCATGGGCACAAGGCATTCAAGCCCGAACTCATATTGCATCTTATTCCACTTCTCTGCATGAAAAAAAGTAAAGGCGCTTTACCTACCCAGAGGCAGTCCTTGTGGTCTTGTGTTATAATTAATTGTTTTAACTTTAAAATGTGATGAGAGATATGCCGGAGGTTTACGCAGGAGTGCCTAGTAAATGAGTCCTAAATCTTTCCCGAGTTATAAATGGAAGGACTCAGTGTTAGACAGAGTCAAATGGTTATACTGCTGCTGCCTGTATATACTGTAGATAATATCTCCATAATCCAAAACAGACAAAGAAGGGTCTTGGACTACGTTCTCCTATCAATAGATAGACGGGTTGTATTTCTGTAAAGGAATCCAGCATTGTTTTTCCGTTTCTTAAGAAACTTGTTTGAATCTGTAACTTATCATCAAGCGAAATACTATGATATTTATGGTGGAACTTGTTCAATTTGTGAGCTGTCCCAAGCAGTAATTTCATATAATGATTTTTTTAGGCGACAGCTTGGTTTGTGGAAGTTGCAGCAGAATACAATATTATATAATCAGCAGAGAAAATGTCATTTGTATCCAGCATGAACAATAAAGGACACAAAATTCACCCCTGGAGAACCTCTTAGTACACTTCTCTTAGTACACAGGGGTGAAAATCTGATTTCCTGAGTTCTATCACTAAGATTATCCTGAGATCATCGGCAGACATCTGCACGGGGGACTAATGACATCACCTTACTAATTAAATATTAACGATCACCTGGGTCAATAGCCTTTGACTTGTCAATAAACTAGTCAAGCACAATTCATTATCTAAGGCTCTGGTCGTTTATAACCACTGTCACTGCAGTCAGTGTTGCACCCCGGTCTGCGATTGAAACAGCGTAGCTCTATATTCACCAGCGATTCTCTGAGCATTTACAATTTGGACGGTAGTTGTCAAGGTTACTAGAGTCTGTGCCCTTATTTAGTGGTGAAACATTAGCAGCTTTCCATACTTTAGGATTAACTCTAGAGATTAGAGTTAGATTAAAAATATCGACCTCTGAGCCAGCTATAAATGGTGCCACACAAACAAGTAAACCTGGCAGTATGTTTTCAGAGTCATTATTTTTGGTGGTAGGTTTTGGCCCCCAAATGTCTGTGTGTCTCAGCACACTCAATAACACTGCTGTTACCCTGCATACTGTAGGAGTTTTGGGCTTATTTTCACATTTCCCTCCTTCACATAGGGTCAGCATTCACTAGAGGATTGTCCAGGTAGTGGACAAGATGGAGCAATCTTTCAAGTTTTAGCACAAGTTTAGATTAAACGATTTAGCCCTCGGTATTCTCTAAAGATTTTTTTAATTTGAATAGACCCTAAAACTTGTGAGGGGACTTTATTCCCTTCCAGCCAATCAGCAGTCAATCATTTCAGTATGTTACATAAGGGCTACACTGATGACGACTCAGTTCTTGTTCTCTGAGCCTCTGATTTGAATCACGCTTCACACACCTTTCTTCCATACAGGTGTTTTTTTTTTTTTACGTTAAAGCATTTTACGACATGCTTAACTCCCCACATTGGGAATGTGTACCTAACCACCGGGCCATGTCTGTAAAAACGGTTTCTTGTAGTACACAGCCGGGGATTGTTCCCCGGTTCCCCAACGTGCATATGTGGAAGAACTCCAGCCAGGGGAATTGGATGAAAACATACAAGCTGGGTTTGCGTTCTAGACCATTTTGGTTGATAGTGACTCCCACTGATTCTCACAGCATGCTGCTGGTGTGTCACGGCTCAGGCTTCTGTTATCCATGTCAGTTCCTGCAGGGCACTCCCCACAGGCAGAGCCGCATCCCAAGTAGGGGTCCCAACAGGGGTTTCCTCTAGGGAAGGGGGCAGCGCTGTGTGAGGAGTTCCGTTGAGTCTGGACGTGCAGCTACACCACTCCCTCCCCAGTGGACCGGATCCAACCCACGCCGGACAGGATATGCGTGAAGGGCCCAGACAGGGTATGCATGAAGGGCCCGGACAGGGTACGCATGAAGGGCCCGGACAGGGTACAGGTGAAGGGCCCGGACAGGGTACACGTGAAGGGCCCGGACAGGGTACGCGTGAAGGACCTGCCGCTAATTATTGTGGCTCCCTTCTTGTGGGCCCATTCTTCTGGGTGTCCTTTAGCAGAACATTACATGTTTCATGGATCTCTTCGCCTGCGGATCAGTCCCAGTTTGACGAAAGGGTTTGCACCAATGCGGGTGGTTGGTTCCTATGAGATTCAATCTGCAGGTGGAGGTCGCGCCCCTGAAATGTTAGCTAGGTGGTGGGGGTCAAGGGTGCCCTGAGCTCAACAGGTGATTCCTGGTGAAACTCCCCTGTCAGGTTAGGACTCCAGTATTATGGTCTGCTTCCGGAGGGTTGTGGGTTGGGTTCCTATTGGAGAGATTTACTGGAAAAGTTGAGAATATGTTGTAATAGCAAGTTGGTTTAAGAGCTGTTCGGGCAGGGCCATTTATTCTCTTCTTTAAAGTTAATCTGCTGCAATTGCAACTCGTCATGTGGGAATTGCTGCCGGGGCAAGTCCCTGTGGAGACTCTATCAGAACCTTATAGCATATAGATCTTACTATCGTTCACTACAAAGCTACTATGCTCACGGCTCTGGCTAAGGTTAAGCATGCTGGTGAATCTCCGTTCAGCCCCCTGGTACAATTTCCCTCACCAGCAATTCCAGAGTTAGCGCCCACTGAGTGCTCTGTAAATGCATGGACAGGACAAAAGGCTGCAGCCTCATGCGACTAGCTCCTTGTCCATGTTGCCAATCAACTGTCGAAGCACCGGCTCACCGGGGTCTGGAACGTCTCCATGGCGCGTGGCAGCAAAGGCCAAGGGTTGCTCACTCTGCTAGCAATACGGTTGCACGCTGGGCATTGATTGTCGCGGTGAACAGTGTCAGCTAGCATGGGCGAGGATGAGACGATGGCTTGCATAATCCCGCGTCACCCTGGGTGATCGAATCCCATTTAGCAAGACGAGTCTCTTGGCCAACCGGCCATGGGCCCCCTTGTGGTGTGTTCCTCCTGACAGGGGTGTGATTGAACAGTATTTCCCCACATGCACAAAAGTGAGGATTGAAAAGGAACTTCAGGGATGTTTATAACCCTTGTTCTCCGAAGGAAGGAATGAGCTACGACACATTGAAGACTTTAGGCAAATTTAAATAATTGCTAAAAGTTTGAGGAGAAATGTGTTAATTCTGATTCATAGTTGTGCCCCTGCTTCTAGAAATGATTCTGTTTGAATTGGTGTCTCTTCAGTAAAAAACAAAAAACGGTATTATGTAAACAGGACACCAAAAGAGAACAGGTTCTCAATATGTTTTCCCTGATTAAAGAAAAATGCACCAATCCTTTGTCAGGAGACAGAGAAATAACATACATATTCCCCACTGTCTGTCTGTCAAACACCCACACACTGTCTCTCTCACCACACACACATACACAAACACCCACACACTGTCTCTTTCACCACACACACATACACAAACAGCCACACAATACCCCCCTCACACACACACAGACACACCCGACTACAGCTCTGGGCATCCGCTGCTCTGTAGTGGAGCTGCCAATCAAAAGGAGAGGCTGTCAACAAAACCCTTTTAGAACCACTCAACCCTGACCATGCAAACACACACACACACACACACACACACACACACACACACACACACACACACACACGATAGATTACATCTATAACACTGGATTCCTGAAGGATTGCGTTAAGCACGGCACATGGGGCTTGCACTCTCGTTGCTTGGACCTCTGAACACACTGTTGTGATCACGCTGCTGTGATCACGCTGCTGTGATCACACTGCTCAGAGCCAGCATGGGATTGAGCCAATTTGAAAGCCCCACCTTCCAGTTGATATGATCATGGCACTCAAAATACTGTATTGTCCACAGAGTGTGGAAACTTGTCTTTGGCTTCTCCACATGAAAAACACCAAACAAACTCTTTGGTTGCAAAACATCTCCAAGATCATAAAAAAAGAATACAAAGTATAATTATACATTTTATTCCATCACTCTACCCCTCATTTTTGCCAATTGTTTTAAAATGAAAAACTGAAACTTGGATGGATGCATCCTGTGTCCTGTCATCATCATTGAGGCATCTCTAAAACTTAATTAGAGTCCAACTGTAGCAAATTCAATTGACTGGACATGATTAAGACACAGTTCTGTAATGAATTTAATGGGAGACGGAGTGCTGGTTTCAAGTGCAGGACGCAGCAGGTGTTTATTTTGTAGTGTACCACAGGAGGAGGCTGGTAAGTTGGTCAAGTGACAGGCAGAAGGTTACAGGGAATCCAAAAGGTCAGGCAGAAGTACAAGAGGGTCAGGCAAGAGGCATCGTCAGAAAACAGGCTGAATATCAAACTAGAGTCAAAGGCTACGATGCAGGTAAGGACTCAGGCCAGGAATCAGAGTCTAAGGTAAACGGGCAGGAACAGGTCTGTACGCTAAGATTCTAATATATAACATACGTCAAAAAGGCTCAGTAAAATGTTGTCAGAACAAACAATACCTCACTGAGACAATAAGAACGGGACTAAACAGGCAGAGATAATGGGAACAAGTGGTGCAGAAAACAGGTGACCTGAATGAAGGTGATGAGGGGGCGTGGATAAACAAAAGGAACTGCGAATAAATGTACAAAACTAGATCTAGACACAGAACTACAAAAACTAGAATCAGTAACCGAAAAACATAGAAATGACAGACACTAAACAGACTAGAGAAACCAAAAAAGAATAACAGAAAACATAGGACCTTACAAGTACATGTCAGAGCCAAAACCAAAGTCAAGGCAAATCACCATAGTCCGCTTATTCAGAAATGAGTTGAGGGATGGATCTGGGAAATGTCATAAAAAACATGACATTGCATTGACAGTTCCCAGGAGCGGTTTCTCTGCAGAGATGGTCTGAGTATATATATACATAAAATAATTCCTTTTTTAAAATAAATTGGCACACATTCCCCCCCAAAAAATTTCTGCTTTGTGATTATGAGGTATTGTGTGTCGTTTTTTACATGCAAAGGGATAAAATTACCCTTTCTGAACTGTCTGACACATTTGGTCTCTTTTGTCAGTCTGTGGTGTTTGAGAGCCTCTCTACAATCCGCAGAGGAGAGAGAGAGAGAGAGAGAAGGAGGGAAGGAGGCAGGTAAAGGACTACATCTCTTTCTAACACACCGACACCATCCCAGTGGACTACCCCCCCCCCCCACACACTGCAATCACAAACCAGTCTACATCAATGACAACATGAACACCACGGACACACCTACCCGCTCCTCTCATACACGCACAGACACAGATACTGTCAATGTGGCTTCCCCCCCAGGAATCTTCAACCAAGAAGCTTTTCTTTTCACAAAGGGGCAGAAATTAATCTGTCAACATTGGTTAGGGGTTACCTGGCAACAAAGAGAGTGTTGATAAGACAAGTGTTGAGGCGGAGAGTGGTGAAGAGAGATACCAACGGAACACACACACACACACACACTCACACACACACACACACACACACACTCACACACACACACACACACAC
>JACXGI010015964.1:0-16581 GCA_016801175.1 Esox masquinongy | reverse complement strand
CTAACACACACATCCACCCACCCACACCTAACACACACATCCACCCACACCTAACACACACACCCACCCACACCTAACACACACACCCACCCACACCTAACACACACATCCACCCACACCTAACACATACATCCACCCACACCTAACACACACATCCACCCACACCTAACACACACATCCACCCACACCTAACACACACATCCACCCACACCTAACACGCACACACTCAAACGCTCCCTCCCGCTGTTTTACATAGTATGAGAAAAGTGAACGAAGGAATAAGCGTGCGTGTTCACCACAGCGGTACACATGGGAGACTTAATGCCGAGCGCTCCAACACAGCCTGGAGTCCAGGATGGAAATACAGAGGAACGGGCACACTGCTAAGGCCTACAAAGACAACAAGTGGAGAAATCAATAGCTGTAGATCATGTAGCATACGAATCAAATATCACAGATCTTACAAACGCTGTCCGAACCAGCTCCTGGAACACAAGAGCATAGGCACCAGCAGAGCTTCTGTTGCTTCTCACTCTATCAGTGATCTATACTGGAGCCAAAGGCCACACACTTCCTTCCTCACAACACTACAGCACACGGTCCCGTGCCACGGCAGCGCATTTAGAAAACACGTTCCATTAAACCGTATCTTCAGTGCCTTCACATAACAAGCAGTGATATAGGGTTCAATTAGAAAGCCACACGACACCAGCATATGTAGATCCTCAGCTTCATCAGAATCGACCAGATTATACAGCTCCGAAAAAAATTAAGAGACCACTGCACCTTTTTCTTTCCTTTCCAAAAAAGTCGAAAAGGAAGGTTTTGAGTGAGGAACAGAAGGGTTAAAATTAAGAGACCACTGCAAATTGAACGCCTCTGTTCCTCACTCAAAACATTCCTTTTCAACTGTTTTGGAAAGGAAAGAAAAAGGTGCAGTGGTCTCTTAATTTTTTCCGGAGCTGTATTTGTTTCGCACTCCATGTTCCTACATATGGATAGCGTGCTGAAAAGTGTTGAGGACCTGAGAAATCTGGGATTCACACTGACACTGTAGTTCCTGATGTATGTAGTGTGGGATACCAAATTGAAGGTCTATTTTCACTGAAAGACTATCTCCGTCCGACTTGCAAGGCATCCTGACATCATGAACAAAGAGATGTTACAAAAGAGACAGCGGTGAACCATAACATCGCGTCCTAACCTCAAGCTGCTAACGCCGACAAAATATTAGTTACCTAGTTCCAGAGCCGAACAACCGCTACTACAGCGAAAAGCAGGAATGACAGCCATTTCCACAAACTGATACGCTGAACAAAAAGGTCAGAGTGGATCTTCAACCACATTCCCTTCTACTGCCACATTCTGAACATGTAGATGTCCCATAATAAAAGGCCACCCAACATTGTGAAACACGTCCACGTCATTCCATCTCCAGGCCAACGATGCACAAGCCGAATGTCTGGAGTTCACATATTGCTTTTCATCCAGCTTAAATGCAGTGACACACAGAGAGCTCACCTCCCTGTTTTCCACCTGTCAATCATTTCGGGAACCACAAAGTAGGCCCGGCGTCGGTAGAGCCTGTCACCGTGTCACTCAATTTCATTCTAACAGAGGAGAAAACGGCCAGACTCTCCTCCAGCATTCAGGAGGCGCAGGGGCGGGAGGAACCCCTCTGTCTCTCCCTCTCTGTCTCTTTGTCATCCATCATTTTCGTCTCCTCTGTAATCTCTCTAAAGTGATCAATCCCATTTTAATTAGGTCTATCCGTGGTTAGCAGTTCACTTCCCAGTGTCCCCGGTCCCCAAGCGCTGTTGCGTGGACACAGTGTGGGCTTTTCATTCCTGTCCATCCCACCTTCTTGTCAGCATCCAACATCTCCCTCATCTCTGTCTCTTTAACAACTCCAGCTCCGATCACAATCTTGTCCTCCTGCCACCGAAGACAAAGCAGACTAAAATAGTCCTCTGTTCTTTAAAGGGAGTTTTTTTTTTCTTTGCTCTGCGACTATGCTGCCTGGGAAGGAATACAACACGACAACAAAACCAGAAACTAAAGCATGCATAATACATCATATGTGAAGGAAGTGGCTGTGAATTCACAAACAGAGCAGGAAACTGGCTCCACCTGTTAGCGTATCACTCATCCTCTCCCCGAACACACAGCGTTCCCGGGTGGAGCTGACATTTTTCTCTCTAACGTTTCCTTTCTCTCCTCTGTCTGCTGCTGGGCGGCTGACAGCCACTCCCCACATGGGGCGACTGAGGCTCTGGGAGAAAGCCACAGGAAGCCATGTTTTATCTAGACAAAAAAGAAACATAAAGACGGGCCATGCTATGGAGAGAGAATAAAAAGGCTGGATTGGGTAAAAAGGCTAATCATTAGCAATGAAACCAATGAGGACATGTTGTGGAAAAGCCAGATGTTGACATTGGGGGGGGGGGGCTTGGGATCATCTTAACTGGGTTACTGTTCTTTACTAGGGAGAAAGGTTTTTCCATGGGCCTACATGTCATTGTCCACAGCTTACATGGATGTAGGATTGATGTTTGAGAACAAAGCAGAGGGAAAGCATGTCTCTAGATCTGGCAAACCCATAGTAGCTGTCTACGCACAGAGAAAGCTTGGCGTAAAGATGGGAAAATGTTTACAGCAAACACACTGTTGTCAACACAGATGTCACAGGGCAGATTTATTTGGAGGCCAAATGCTCCATTAGTCTGGGGTTTTAATTAGCACACTTGTGAGGAAGGATCATTAGGAATGACTTAGAGCTCTGACAGAGGAGAGCAGAGGGGCTGCTGTGAGAAAACCCACACTGACTGGCGACTCCACCTCCCTCACTATAACACAGATCAGTCCATCTGACCTATCTGTCTGGCCATGTGATTGTTCTAATCTATCTACCTTTCTTTCTTTCTTTCGTTCTTTCTTTCTTTCTTTCTTTCATTCTTTCTTCCTTTCTATATATCTACCTTTCTATCTATTTGTCTGTCTGTCGACCTAGCACAGCATCCTAAACAACAGCAAACACTTTAATACCTCTCTGCCAACATGACACACATCACCGTTACTAACACAAACATTGTCCACCCCCTGACAAACACACGGCCAGACAACAAATCCCCATCACTTCCCAAACCCAGAGCGCCAGAACTGCAGTTCCGCGCGACATCCGGTGCAACTCACAGAGGGCACAGGGCCGTACCGTTTTCGGGGTGCTCCGTCTCGCCGATGCTGCCGTCCGGGGTGGTCCTCTCGTAGTGGTCCTCAGGCAGGGTCAGCTGCCCGATGCGAGGGCCGGACGATGACTTACTGCTGGGCGTCTCCGATTCCTCCAGGCCGCTGTCATAGTAACTGTGCTGAGAGGCATCCTGCAGATCCTGCACCGGATTGGCCGTGGAGAATGTCACTCTGCGGTGGGGGAGCTGGAACCAGAATAGCACTCCATCAGCAGAGATCCATCAACATAAAAGTACGGACAAAACCTTATTAATAGAGGAGCGTATGTGACGTGACAGACGACCACGCCCTCTATGAAGCCGTAATGGACCTGAGTGGGGAATTCCTCCCCTTCAGAGATGCGTTTACTAAATGGCCATCTTCAACAATGGATAGATGACTTCCCGTGGCCAGAAAGCAAGCACCCCCCCCCTGCCCGCACACACACACGCACACAAACACTCCTCGTAAAACCGAGGAAACCGCCGACCCAGCAGAAATGCTCGTATTCCCTATTCTGAGCCGCTAGGAGTGAGATCAATAACCCGGGGGTGTGCTCCAGCCTTCTCTGTCCTCCCCCCGTTCTCCCAGGCCGACTAAACAGATCCATTTTAGCGTCAGGACAGTGACGTTAGAGTAAACAGGAACCATTTGGGACGGCTTTAAGAGCATGCATTAGAGCTATCAAGATCGGGCTGTTAATCAGGTCTCCCGGTCCACTTGGCCAGGATGCATTTGCTGCTATCAATCATTTATTATCCATCATTTTTTCATTGAAACTTTCTCTCCTCTCTTCCATTCATTCCGTCCTTGTTTCAGACCCAATCAGTACATACTCTCTGTATTCTGAAGCGCTCCCCATGGTACACAAGCTCTTCCCGCGTGGCCCAGGGCAAACCTTGATTGCCATACAAAAAAGGCCATAGATCAGAATCACATCTATTCACTAAGTACATTTCCACATACTCAGAATTTTGCTTGGTGAAGTGAAGCCACTACTGGCAGACATTTGCACAGGGCAAATTTAGTGAGCGTTATTCATCGATGTGAACCTAATTTACAGTTTCTCTCAGTTGCTTTGGTACATTTCTCAGATCACAATTGAAATTCTCAAAGCTACTTGTTCAACCTCCACATTATCTAGTCACTTGGATACATCATAAAAGCCATTTCTCATTCTTTTTGAACAAATTGCCAATGCTTTGGTACATTCATGCAACTGATTATGCACAATTGCCTGCTGTTTCCTACATTATCAATTGCTTATTACATGTTGATCAAATATATTATAATGGTTCTCCGTTGAATAGTCTTACCCCCCAAAACAGCTAGGCATTAGTTCATTGGATAAGTAATTAAATGCAAAAGAGTTGAACACGTTGCCATAATCTGTCAATCATATTTTCTATACTCAGCCACATACTCAGATGACCCTGCTGTCTGCCATGGATGTAGCAGGTGAGGACATCACGGCAGACGCCTGCAGAGGCTGAATCTCCTGCAGAGACACTGCAAGAGATTCTTTCCGTGCTGCATTGCAAGAGAAGATATCCGTTGTGATGTGGATGAGACTTTGTGGCCAGACAGACCGGGACATCAGCAGGTGTAGAAAGACTGCACTGTAATTCTCCATACAGCGCTGCATGTACTGTTCTGCCTAAGGGGTGTTTCCTATGTTCACCGTTCTAATGTTGTAGTTTTTCCCTTTGCAATGTAAAATAGTCCTGTCTTTTTCTTTTCTGAATTACATCGCACTGTAATTTTTTGACAGGCCAACAGTAAAAGCGTAAATGTGAATCCTGTCCAATCCCTTGCAATCAGTATCCCGCATACAGTAATGTGTAACTTTGTACTGTTGAAATTGATGTATGCCATACAGAAAAAAGTGCAGCCTTGTGCATTTTCAATCATTGCCATCAAAACTGTAGCCATAGTTTACGTCAGAAAATGCTCACAGCTTACAGCGTTATATTGACAACATGATTAAGCATTTTTACTATCTTGTTTGTGAACAATGACACAAGGACTTGTCATTCTGATGGCACTGATATGTTCATTGCCAGATTTACCTTTGAGAGATGAACTAAGGGTTTAGAGCAAGTTCCAGGCTTTTGCAGGTGATCCATTGTGTGGTGCTGTTTGTTCGAATTGCTTCAAGAAATGGCCTTACTGGTTTGCAAACATTAAAGATGATTCAAGAAATGTACCAAAGTGACTTTAAAAACTGTAACATGTACTTCTACATTTTTTCACTCTCCCCTTCTCATGCTATGTTTGCGTGGGACAATATTTGTTTTTGTGATTGGGCGAGTGTGCATTCGCGGGCGTCTTTGGGCATCATCTTTTATATATTTCTTCTCTTAATTATTCTTTGATTTGCAATAACATGCCCGGTGCACTTTTGGTACAACATTAATGTATGTACTGTGAAAAAATGAGCTCATAACCCTTTGCGGGGAACAGAAAATGGAATTGTTTGATGTGCTGTAGGAGCAAATACAGTGTTTCCATTGCCTCATGAACAATGCAAATAGCTGTTTGAACTGTGTTAACATCGACACCTACACTGCGCCCCAGTTATAATGTATTTAGTTCACAGGTACATCAAGATTTCCAACCTTTCCTACCATGAGAGCTACTTTTAAAAAATGAAACGTTGTAAGCTTTTAGATAGGCCCATTCTTCTCCTCTCCCCTGAAACTCTTCCCCGGGATGTACAAGTTCACAATACAGTACTAAATTGTCTGTCAATATACCTGGAAGTATAACGGTTCATAAAAACTCTAAGCAGTTTCAATTTTTCCTGTTTTGTATTTTCCCTAACTATGCTCTCAGTTTTTTTTCTTCTGGTTTTAGATAATTTTATTCCATTCTTAATTTTCTATATTGCAATTATTCATAAAAACAACTAAAATTGACAGTGTTGAGATGGTTTTGGTGAGATTTATAACAGTTAAAAGTATTTCCACTCAGTCACAAGACAGTTATCATTAAACTGGCTAAGCACCAACAAGCACACAATTTGTCTATTTAAGCCAATAATGGCTAAACAGGTGTAAGACAACATTAATGATTTGTCGATTAGACAGTAGATGGGAGCTTGCAGTGCTTGGTACTTGTGAGATTTAACAATACAAGTTCGCTTTGGAACAAGTCGAAATGGCATGTTCTCTCAGAAAGGTTAGGACAGCTATACATTAAAGGGGTTGCGAGCTACAGGTAGACCTCTGGTATGAGGACTTTCATTTGGGGCATGTGTTACCATTGTTCTTGTGATATTTCAATCAAGCCGGTTATTGTTTTACCCGGACGGACCGAGGTAATGGTATTCTCAAGGAGAACTCTCAGACTGTGATTAAAGGTCTCTAAGGCAGACGCATTACTATTTAAATGTAAGGGAGCATTTAGTTGTTTAAATATGGATTCTTGCTTAAACTACTCCTCTAGGCATTGCTCCAGAGAGTCAGCATTTTCCCTGAGTATGTATGGTACTGTAGGCTGGGGCTATGCAGATGGGAAATAAGATTCCCCATTTAAGTGGGAACACAAGTGCCACCCCAGGCCTGGAGGGGGAACAGAGGGAAGACGGGGATGGGGGTAGAGCAGGAGAGGGGACATCCGGCTGGCAGGCAGGATCACTGCTTGGGGCGTGGAGGCGACTTGGAGGGGATTCTGGAGGTTAGAAGCTCGGGAAGTGCCGAGGGTGGGACTGAAGAGAAATCACAGGGCATGATGTTAACATAGACATCTGATAAATCACCGGCCGATCAACGTCACGCCGGATGATCATGATATGGGTAAAGGAGAGCGTACAGATGGGATTTCTACGAATCAGAGAGTTTGAGGCGCAGACGGACGAGTCGCTTGGCCTGGCACTGTAGAGTGTAAATGACGCCCTGAAGCCAGTAGCTGGCTGATGGAGCAGGCTGGGATCGGTCTGTTCTTGTGACATTAGGTGTGGTCTGGTGAGAAGTGCTGCTCTAATGGAAGAAGAGGCATCCTCAGTTCAACATAGGCCAAGGAGGCCAGTGGGGGAGCTTCGTCTGTTGTCTGCGAGTGATTCATTCACACCATTACTCCTGAATCCGGTCACATGAAAGCGTGCGAACAGTGAAATTTGTCATTTGACATGGCAGTTCCATTCACACTGGCTGAGAGTGGCTGCAGTAAATGCATGGTTTAACTTTGACAACATTATGGCATTTCCAGACTGTTGGGGCCATGCTGTCTTAGACATTTGCACTTTTTTTAATCATCCCTCTACCGCTAATAAATCCCTGCGTGTATCTAACGAATCAAAATGAACTATGCATGTTTTTCTAAAAATTTTTTTTTCCATGAGCCTCCCTTGGCTCCGGACATTTTCAGTCTTACATTGTAGGCATTAGGAAAGAAATGTGAAGATATTTACATACACAGCCCTGATTGGTTGACAGGATGGTCTGGAGGCTGCTTCCTTACAGAACGTTGATGCTCCGCCCATCTGTTTCCGACTTGGGATGTTTTCCACACCCAGAGAAACAGGATAGTGGTCCCCACAGTTTTACCAAATACCCTGAAGCCTCAGGGCTCTCCTTGAGGTGGTACTTAAGATTTTCGAGCTAGTTATATGTACACTAACACAGCAGGCTTACAGCATGGTGTTATTTCTGTTTATGGAAAGTCAACATTTCGACTGTGGGGGTCAACAGGGAAGACAGTTTTCCCAATTTATGGGGGAGGTCAGAAAATAGGAGGTTTTCAATCTCCATTGTCATTCAGAAAAAAACGCATAAACTACAATTTCCTACACGTACCTCAATGTTCTTACTTTTTTATTCTAAAGAGTCTTGCACAAGAATGAAAAACACATCCAACAGACTATAAAAACAACAGTTGAACCCTCCTGCAGGGACACATGAGAAAGTGAAGAAGACTGCTGGGGTTGTAAGTCAAATGAGACATTCCAAACTGTCCTGGAGCTGTCTTCTTGGGCATCAAATATTTAAATAAAATGCACTGTGTTGGACCAAATCAATACACTAATAATAATAGTTGTTTGATCATGTGACTGGATACAGAAGTATGACGTATGAGCGTCCATCCAACCACAACAGTGCGATTTTCAAGAATCTCTAACATAAAACAAACCCATTAGTATTGTTCACAAAATGTTTGTGCTATTTTGACCTCATATTGCGGCAATATCACCAAACTAACAGAAACATCTGTTTTTTAACTGCCTTTCCCCTTTCAGTGCTTTAATGTGTGGGATTAGAAAGATTTTCTGCAGGGAGAAGGACGGTGAAGAGCATGGGTAATATTAATCTAGCCGTCAACTTGCTTCTTCTTTCCTATATACTTTTCATACTAATGTTTTCCCCTACTCCATCCGTATCCTCTGTTCTCCATCCTTTCCTCCAGTCTAGTCTCATCACCCTCAACCTAACTCATGTTGACCCCCTTCTATTCTCTCTCAGTTGTCCCTGCTTCCTGCCCCAGGCTCCTCCCTCCCCCTTTCCGTCTTGTCCTCTAGTTTTTGGTAGCTGTGTCTCTTTGATAAGCCCGGACTCTTTAAAGACTCCACACTGCTTACCTCCAAGCTATTGTACCTACTGTACAGTAAAAAAAAAAAGTAATAAAAAATACATACACTGACAGAAACAAGGTTCCAAAAAGTGTTCTTTGTTTGTGAGGCAACTCTTGGAATAATCAATTTTTGTTACAAGTAGAACACTTTTGATTTCAGAAAGAACCCTATTGAATCCACATAGAACCCTTTTGGTTCCATGATGAACCCTTCTGGTATGTATCTGCTATGTACAACCCTCTGTGGAAAGGAAACCCCAAAGGGTTAATCTGGAACCAAAAATGTATCGTCTTTGGGGACTGCAGAAGAACTCCTTTGGAACCCTTTTTTCTAAAATGTTATGAAAGATAGAGAGAGATATAGACAGAGGAAAAACTAGAGGGTTGTTATAGAGGAGACTGGAGTGAAATCGAAAATAAAAACACATCTGTATGCAATTCTTTGGCTTTGGCTTCACTTTCTATGATTTTATGCTTGCTGCATCTCTTCAGAGGTGTACTCGTTCATTGTCATATTTGTTCGTGCAGCTCATTTTTCCTGTGCTCTCCTGCATGCCTTCAGAGGAAGCGGCTCATTGATCCCCGCATAGACGCCCAGAGTGCCAGAGCCTGAGAACGCTCACAACAGGCTATAACTAAGTGGGGATGCTGCTACAGGATTTACATGCAGGGCAGCTAACGAACTGCCACAGGGACTAACTAATGACAGAGTTTCAGTCGAACAAGGTTCTGTTTATGTTATGAATCCATATGAGCTCATCGGTTAGACAACACGCTGCTCACCTCTGATATGTTACGGCCCATTATAGAACGATTTCATTGACCTTGTCAACATTTTTGTCAAATGACTACACTTAACATTAAAGTTACTTAACAGAAGCTCTTGTCCAGAACAATTTACAGTGGTGAGTGCGTACTTTTTCATCTTTTTTTTTTGTTCTGCCCCCCCGTGGAAGTTGAACCCACAATCAAGCACCATGCTCCACCAGCTGAGCTACATCGGACCCCCGACTACGTAATCACACAGCAGATTAACTTTCAGGACAAATCCTTGACCCTCAAACATACATACTGTGAAGTAAAATAGAGCCAAAGCAGACCAAGCGTTTGACTAAAATCCCGTGGAAAAGGGGTATGTTGGTGAACCACCTGTTTCACAGAAAATCTCCTGTTAATCGATTTGACAGTTGTTACAAGCCCATGTAAAAATCTAAAACCTCTGCCGTGACGTGTGGCTACCACCACCAGTGTCTAGACCTCATTGTCTCTTACTCTGGCATCTTTTAAGAGTACCCCCTCTTACCGCGCTCCAAAATCCTATTCTCTCTACAGTACATCTTCCCTTTGTCTCAGTCTCAATCTCACTCTGCACCACTCTCTCTCTCCCTCAATCTTCCTCAGCATCCCTCCCTTTCTGTCTCTCTGTCACTCCCTTTCTTTGGCAGAGTAGCTTGCCATTGGGATTTAGAGGAAATTGAATTGAATTATGAAGGAATTTCGCTGCAGTACGATTGGCATCATTTCCCCTCTCACAATAGAACATCATTCTCATATCTCTCGGTGTGGGGGAATGAAAATAGGCCGTGCACCATTCTTACTCTCATCCTTTTAAATTGAATTTTTCATATCACAAGGCCACAGAGACATCTTCCATTTCCTTTAAGATGGGCAGAAAACCCATTTCATAACATCCAAAAGTCACAAACTGTGATTCAATGGGAGAAAGTCAGACTTCCACCGGTGGTGTATGCATTCCTCAACAGTGAATGATAACAGAGGACAGGCAGCATAGGTCTTCCGTAACTCGAAAAGGTGAAAGCATAGCAGTCCTATACACAGTATATGTTTGCCTTCACAACCCATTTGGAGCACTTCGTCGCAACCTTATAGTAAGCTGACTGTCTTTTGCCTGGTCTTGCTTCCCTCTCTACCACTCTGGTTTTCTCTGCCACTCCCTGGGGCAAGTGAGGCTGCCCATGTCTTTGTATTAAACTATTCCGCGTACTGTGTAGAAAAAAAGAGGTAATGAGTCTTATTCGATCTTCGGTCGTTTTGTTTTAAGAGCCCTAGGGCTGAATTGATGAACAAGGGATGGAGCCACGGAGGCTTTTAGTGACGAAGAGAAGAAACCGCATAAATCAACATAATGAGAAAATGACAATAATTGTTATCATTCGCAGCACCTCACCCATTCTATGTAACGAAAAATGGAAGAAAAAAAAACCTCCCTGTAGAAGATGACAACCAGTCACACAAGGAATTGTCAATCAGGCCTCCTGTTTTAAAATGCTGAGTGACAGGTCCGCAGTGGCAGCCTAAATATCAAGCTGGATAGGTAGCGAGAAAGAACGCGTGGAGACGAGGGGAGAGGTGTTGAGACAGAGAGAAATGGGGGGAGGTAACAGAAAGAGAGAGAAACAGAGAGAGAGAAAAAGAAAGACAGGGGGCAGGGAATGATAGAGCCAGACAGCAGAGAAATTAATCCGCAATATCCACTTCCTAGTGGGTACCTTTTTCCCTCTTAAACTTCCCCCTATTTCAGAGTTAATATCTCTATTCCTTCAGCAATGGACTGGGAGCCATGCATGGTGCTCCAATTGCTTAAAAGAAGTGGAACATAATGGGATTGTGAAGTGAGATGACAAAGCCTTCAAGCATGCTTAAGACTTTACTGAGCTTCCTTGGGTATTGTCTTTTTTTCTTACTCTTTTTTTCCCCCGGTATCTCTATTAATAGCTTTTCATAGCCTTGGTCCTCGTCGTTGTCATTTGTTAGCCTGCGTAGGAGATGGAAGTCGTGATTGACAACTCATTTTATGAGACAGGGAATCTTGAAAATCTGCATCTCATTCCAGAGCTCTAAGTAATCCGTTTGGAAACAACGTGACGGGCCATTTCCGAGTGTCCCTTCATCTTATCAAATCGAGGAACTGATGACATTAAAAAATCATGCTTAATTAGATCCGAAGCTGCCTTTTTCATCTCGGGCTACAAGCATACTGTCAGTGCCAAAGCAGTGGGACATGTTCCCTCCATTGATCTATCTCAGCAGAGCAGGGGATCCAGCAGGACCCCAACGCTGTGCAATGAGGCAGAAAGACAACAAACCAAAAATCATCAGATCAAGAGATTACGCTATCTGAGCTAGCGAGACGTGCTTCGGGTCTCACTGCGGCCTCTCAATAATATGGCCGGGCAGGCTCGATAGAATGTAGTCGGGACAAATCAAAGGTATCAAAGTCTGACGCATTCCAAAGCCTGAAAAACAAACAGCCCAGATGATCCAGCTGTACATTCAGTCTGTTGCAGCAATGCCTATCCAGCCCAGAGGACGGGCTCCCACAGATGGGCTGATGAATCTGCAACTTCACCCGATTAATGAATTAAAAGCTGATTACTGATCAATAGGGACATGGCTGGGGAGGGATGGGTGGTTTGGCTGGGCGTTATGCCCCCTTGTAGAAGAAGAGGTTCAGGGAGAGAAAAAATACAGGTCAACAGCAGAAAAGCCCTGTCGTAAGCCAGAAACAAACTCTCCGCTGAGCCTTGTAATCAGAATGCATTGATCAAGCATTTCCAATTAACTGGGAACGCGTGGAGGGGTGAAAAGTTTGGACAAGCGCTCACTCATTTACTCGCTTTTTACAGGGTGCAGTAAAGCCGTGACGAGGGCTTTGTAATTAAGAAAGGATGTTTACTATCCCTCTCTAAAACATAAATCAGAAGCTTTTTCTCCTCGCGCGATGGGCCCAGAGTAGGTGAGATAAACTCACAGAAGAACGCCGGCAGTATATCATCACGAAGACACAAGCCACCTAAATGGAGAGCCGTGCCGTAACAGGGTCTTTAAAAAACAGATTGCTGAGAGAACTGCTATGGTTTTAAAAATGAAACCTACACAGCATGTCTTCAAGAGAGCAGTACTGAGGCTGGTCACAACAACTAACAACAGCGTGGGGGCTAGGCTGTAGGATTCAAACAGGATACTGTTGCAATAGATCCGAGATGAGATTGATGACAGATCTGATTAAATTATGGCTGAAGCAACGACACTGGGAAATGGTGGTAGTCCCTAAGCACAATATCTGGCATAAATATTCCATCCCAGTGTCCCTTCACAGCTCATTTGAGTCATATCTGACATATTCATGGCTCATCATGTCAAATGCTGGTCATCAGAGGACAAGAAACGATGAACCCTATCAGTACTGAGGGCCATTCTGTCATACGATGTTAGAAAAGCACTGTTGACGCTTCAGGAACAACTGGAGTCTTTGATGCTCAGACTGCTGCATGCGTAAGAAGCTAGTTTTATCACTGGCTTCAGTGAGTGGTTAGTAGGGTCAAGTAGGACAGGCTGTGGACTAGGTCAGTTGTTCTGAGAGATTTATATTATGTTAGGTTGTAGGTTAGACAAGTAGGAATGAGATAAAGCCAGTGTATAGATGGCAAAGTATTTTATGTGGTGAAAAGATTGTCATCCACTGAAGTTAAATGCATATGGCATTTGCCCCATGAACACTAACATGTGCATTCCATAGGGGCATGTCAACTCTGATGTCAAATGAAAGCTAAGAATATATTTTTCAATAATGAAGACATAATGCCCGCCCCCAATCCTGACACAACAAAGCAAAGAAAGGTTTGGAAAAAAATAGTGTATGCAGAGATTGCTATGCTTAGGGATACCAAACTATAAAGGGAAATAAATGGTAAAAGTTGACAGATTTTTTTTTATCAAATCAAATGTGTTTTTCTTTAGAAAAGGGGCATTTTGCTCAGCCCCTAGGATAAGTTGCCCTCCTAATCTCTGGAAGATTATGGCATAGGATTTGACAGAAGTGCCCCTCATTTTGAACTTCACCAACACATGAATTCCATTTCCTCTTCTACATTTTTCTTACAGTTCATTACGTACAGTAACAATCGAATTCAGGACACAACAAGGTGCCTCTTCACCTTAGCCACCTCGATCAATCCTTTTCTTGTAAATTCTCATATGAAAAAAAAAATTCAGTAAGGGTGGAGACTCTAACTCATTAAAAAATATTAAAGATACCTCAAAATCCAACAAAGCACAGTTATATCAACATGCATGTAAAGATTTGCAGAAATCATCTGCCTTCTGTCGTTCTACAAATATTGCCTGGCACCTTGTCGTTCTGTTACCAAACATATCTTTAAGATTTCTTATAATGTCTCTCCCTCTCAAGGGAGGATGAAGAAACTTCACAGACATGTCAAAGACATGTAGACCCGCTAATTATTTATAGTGTTTTACTGAGAAGACACTGGTTTAACGTTTGTATAGTGATTAAAACCTGTCATTATGTTACTTTTCACAAACGGAATGACAAAATATCAGTAACAGAAAGAGAAGCCATAGTAGTCCCAAACCACAGCTGGGTCACCTGCTACTGTCCTGCCTTCTACTGACATGCTGTTATGATCAGCTGTTTTCTTTCTCTTTCTGTCAAGTGGTTGTCAAAGCGACGCTATGAAAACATGTGAACGCTATGAATAGATGTTTGTTTCACAAATTTGGCCATACAGTACACTAGGCGGTATTGTACAGTAGAGTAAAGGTCAGTACAATGCAGTATAGTACAGTTCAACTGAGCAGTGTTTTGGGTCCAGCAAAGTACAGTCGAGCGAGTATGGGTCTCAAACCACGAGTGGGCGGCAGGAGATTTAAATTGGGTGGCCCACAGTCCCAGGGGAGGCTTCTCGGATGAGTCTACCATTCGATGCAGGTGGCTAAATGATAGAGCGCAGCGCATTCCCATAAAGCGGAGCTCCCTTCATAGACACTCCCATATAGCGGAGCTCCCTTCATAGCCATTCCCATAAAGCGGAACTCCCTTCATAGACATTCCCATATAGCGGAGCTCCCTTCATAGCCATTCCCATATAGCGGAGCTCCTTTCATAGCCATCCCCATATAGCGGAGCTCCCTTCATGGAAATGAAAGAACTGTGTCTCTGTATACAGATATCTACGTCTCCCAAGCCTGAGTACCGTTAAAAAGTGAGATTTTCCACTCTGACAATGATGAAGACAAAGCACAGAAAATATACTGAACTTTGCACATTATAAATGTTTTGGTCTGTCACCCTGCATATCTGACTAGAAAAAAAGCAAGAGCATCTCTCATATTGAGCAAACAAATCGGTTCTGTATTACTATTAATAATACATACAGTATTAAGAATTTTTTTTTCTGTTAATACTACTACTACTACTAATAATAACAATAGGGAAACTGTACATTTGAGAATGCCACCTTTGATTTGTGTGATTTCAGTTATGATGTTCAGTCATTTTGAAAAATATTGTTTTAACCTCTGACTAGCTAAAATGTGAATTGTTTCGAACAATAGCCAGTGTGTAGAATAATACTGAAACATGTAAAATATTACAGTTGTGCTCATAAGTTTCCATACCCTGGCACAAATTGTGTAATTTTGGCATTGATTTTGAAAATATGAATGATCATGCAAAAAAACTGTCTTTTATTTAAGGATAGTGATCATATGAAGCCATTTATCATCACATAGTTGTTTGGCTCCTTTTTAAATCATAATGATAACAGAAATCACCCAAATGGCCCTAATTAAAAGTTTACATACCCTTGAATGTCTGGCCTTGTTACAGACACACAAGGAGACACACACAGGTGAAAATGGCAATTAAAGGTGAATTTCCCACACTTGTGGCTATTTAAATTGCAATTAGTGTCTGTGTATAAATAGTCAATGAGTTTGTTAGCTCTCACGTGGATGCACTGAGCAGGCTAGATACTGAGCCATGGGGAGCAGAAAAGAACTGTCAAAAGACCTGCGTAACAAGGTAATGGTAACTTTATAAAGATGGAAAAGGATATAAAAAGATATCAAAAGCTTTATATCAAAAGTCAGTACTGTTCAATCACTTATTAAGAAGTGGAAAATTCAGCGATCTCTTGATACCAAGCCAAGGTCAGGTAGACCAAGAAAGATTTCAGCCAAAACTGCCAGAAGACTTGTTCGGGATACAAAGAAAAACCCACAGGTAACCTCAGGAGAAATACAGGCTGCTCTGGAAAAAGATGGTGTGGTTGTTTCAAGGAGCACAATAAGACGATACTTGAACAAAAATGAACTGCATGGTCGAGTTTCCAGAAAGAAGTCTTTACTGCGCCAATGCCACATAAAAGCCCGGTTACAATATGCCCAACAACTACTTGAAACGCCTCAAAACTTCTGGCACACTGTAATTTGGAGTGACGAGACCAAAATAGCGCTTTATGGTCACAACCATAAGCACTATGTTTGGAGAGGGGTCAACAAGGCCTATAGTGAACAGAATACCATCCTCACTGTGAAGCATGGTGGTGGCTCACTGATGTTTTGGGGGTGCGTGAGCTCTAAAGGCAATCTTGTGAAAATTGATGGCAAGATGAATGCAGCACGTTCTCAGAAAACACTGGCATTCTTCTGCACGAAAGCTGCGCATGGGACGCTCTTGGACTTTCCAGCGCGACAATGACCCTAAGCACAAGGCCAAGTTGACCCTCTAGTGGTTACAGCAGAAAAAGTTGCTGGTTCTGCAGTGGCCATCACAGTCTCCTGACCTTAATGTCATCGAGCCACTCTGGGGAGATCTCAAACGTGCGGTTCATACAAGACGACCAAAGACTTTGCATAACCTGGGGGCATTTTGCCAAGTTGAATGGGCAGCTATACAGGTGCTGGTCATATAATTAGAATATCATCAAAAAGTTGATTTATTTCAGTAATTCCATTCAAAAA
>JACXGI010015962.1:0-16646 GCA_016801175.1 Esox masquinongy | reverse complement strand
GTTAACCTTGACCCTGTCATCCATGGTACTATTTATGTTAACCCTAACCCTGTCATCCATGGTACTATTTAAGTTAACCCTAACCCTGTCAATCATGTTACTATTTATGTTCCCCTAGTCATCCATGTTAATCCTAACCCTGTCATTCATGGTACTATTTATATTATCCCTAACCCTGTCATCAATGGTACTATTTATGTTCACCTGGTCACCTGCTTCAAAAAGTCCATCATTGTTCCTGTGCCAAAAAATCAGAAAGTCCTCTGCATGAATGCCTACCGCCCTGTAGCACTCACACCTATCATCATGAACTGCTTTGAGCAGCTAGTTAAAACACACATCACAGACTCCATGCCTGCAACACTTGACCCGCTGCAGTTTGCCTACAGACAAAACAGATCCACAGAGGACACCATCGCTCTGACCCTCCACTCTGCACTCTCTCATCTGGACAAGAGGAACACATATGTGAGAATGCTGTTCATTGACTACAGCTCAGCCTTCAACACCATTGTGCCCCACAAGCTAGCGGTTAAGCTCAGGGGATCTGGGTCTCGACCCCTCTATGTGCAGATGGATCCTGAACTTCCTGACAGGCAGACCCCAGGTGGTGCGGATGGGCAACACCACCTCCTCCTCACTGACTATCAGTACTGGTTCCCCCCAGGGCTGTGTGCTGAGCCCGCTTCTGTACTCTCTCTTCACCCACGACTGCCTGGCAACCCACGTCTCCAACACCATCGTTAGGTTTGCTGACGACACCACCATCATCGGCCTGATCTCTGACAACGACATGTCAGCCTATAGAGACGAGGTAAGGTCACTGACTTTGTGGTGTCAGGATAACAACCTCCAGCTCAATATCAGCAAAACGAAGGAGATGATTGTTGATCACAGGAAGCAGCGGTGGGGAGACCACGCCCCCATACACATCAATGGGTCTGCAGTAGAGAGAGTTCACAACATCAGGTTCCTTGGGGTCAACACCAGCGATGACTTGACCTGGTCTCATCACTCTAACGTCGTGTTGAAGGAGGCCAGGAAACAGCTCTTCTTCTTATGCCGATTAAGGAGATTTGGCATGGATTCCAGGATACTCACCAACTTCTACAGATGCACTATTGAGAGTATCCTGTCCAGCTGTGTCACCGCCTGGTATGGCAGCTGCACCGCCCTCGACCGCAAAGCACTTCAGAGGGTGATTAAAACAGCAGAGAGCATCACAAGGTCTGACCTGCCATCCCTGCAGGATCTCTACACAGAGAGGTGTAGGAGGAGGAGCAAACGGATCATTACAGATCCCAGCCACCCATGCCACGGACTGTTTACCAAGCTGCCGTCAGGCAGAAGGTACAGGAGTATTCAGTCCAAAACAAACAGGCTACGGGACAGTTTCTTTCCACAGGCTGTAAGGCCGCTCAACTCAGGATCCCCTCTTCCCTTTCATCCATAGTCCATGCACACCTGTCACTTTATATCATGCACACCTGTCACTTTATATCATGCACACCTGTCACTTTATATCATGCACACCTGTCACTTTATATCATGCTCATCTGCCACTTATATCATGCACACCTGTCACTTTTACATTGCACTACAGATGTCTAGTTATAATTATTGATTCGTGTTTTTGTATAGTGTTATTACTGATTGATTGTGTTTCTCCTTTATTTTTAAACTATGACTACTGTTACTTTTTAACTTTATCTGCACTGTCGGGAGTAGGAAAACCAAGCATTTCATTGCCATAACTTGTTATAAACCCTTTGAATCCTTGAATTTATGTTAACCCTAAACTCGTCATCCATAGATCAATCTCTCTCCTACTCTCCTAACATTAAACACCTTGTGAACGGGTAATGCTTTGGAAATAATGGTTTATTTCTAAAAACACGAGATATTTCAATGTTATTTTCTGAAAACAGATCACTAATTCCTTGTTAGTTTCGGTTCCTCATCAATGTTGTTATTTTCTAGGTTTCGGTTCCCTTCTACTGAAGCTAACTCTGTCTTCTGTTCGAATCCTCCTAGATCTATCCGCCACTTTTTAATTAAAAACTATCAGATCCTATTCTGCTAAACGCTATACCTGTGTTGTGTGGCTAATTGCCATAACTGTGTTTTTGGCAGTCCCAAATTGCTATTGTAAGATTAATGCAAATCGCTTTGGAATAAACTGTCTGCAAAATATCTTCTGTATGTTAGTCGTCAAGCGCCAGGTTTTTGTCAGCTCTCACCTCAAAATACTATCAAAACAGGATTGGATCTGGAAACCCTTTGATTTCTAGTCTGTGTCTCTAAACCATACGGTACCTACCTCAGAGACCGCCAGACAGGGGTGGGGTTGGGGGGAGGGTCCAGTGGGCTGAGGGGAGGGGCTAGCTGTCTGGGGGTGTGGCTGAGGGGCAGGGGCGGTGGCTTGGTAGTCAACAGACATGATGCGGAGGGAGAAATGGTTGAGGTCGAAGGAGCCAATCACTCTGGGATCGTCCGGGATGGTCCGGACAGGTATGGGCCCAACCTGAGACAGGGGAACACACACTGTTATATTCATCCAAAACTGTGCGTTTTTCAATCTCTTACTGATGCCATAGCCATTGGTTAGAAAATTAACAGGCACTACAGACAAGATCTCAGGGCGGGAAGGAACTGGGGGATGAATAGATCAGCTGTCAGGTTCGTACCTGCTCAGAGAACTCTGCCACCAGAACGAAGTCCCTGTTGAAGGCAGACGGGGAGGACCATGGGTTAGAAGGGGGGAGGAGGGGTAGGGAGAACTCTTCCGGGAGGGCTTGGGGGTCTAGGTACCCCCCATCCCCTAACCCCAGACCCCCCTCACTGGTAAAAGCCAGCACGTCAGGAGACCCAATCATGATGACAACAACCAAATGTCTCTGTGAGTTAGCTCCAGTAGAGTGTCGGCATCAGCAGTGAACCCACAGGACTAAACTCTCTGCCATGAGGTCCTTTAGCTTTTATGGCAGTCAGTCTCTGGGTCAGTGTCCTGTCAGCACTGGAAGGGGGGATAACCTGTGAGACGGATTCAGTCATCCAGACTCACGCATCTATCTGTTCGGTCCACTTAGATCCTCGTAAAATCTCCCTTCTTGCAGGGCGCGAGAAGATTGTTATTGCGCCCGTGAGTCAGCTTTGGCACCAGAGAG
The DNA here is from genome assembly GCA_016801175.1 of Esox masquinongy. Classification (NCBI taxonomy): domain Eukaryota; kingdom Metazoa; phylum Chordata; class Actinopteri; order Esociformes; family Esocidae; genus Esox; species Esox masquinongy. The sequence goes on along the minus strand of JACXGI010015962.1, from coordinate 13,479 downwards.
CTAACTGACACTGTGACATGGTACCCGGTTTTAAAGTCTTGTTGCGCAGTTGAAACTTCTCTTATCCTCCTCAAACTAAAGAGCAACAAACGTTGTCATACGTTTACTTCTTAAATGTTGTAGGTAGTTAACAAAATATAATTCTCACGTGTAAAGACCTAACTGCTAACTTACTGGCAGGCTAGTAGCATACTGTCAACAACAGCTGTACTGTAGAAAAGACAAACATGTCAACAAAGTAGCCCGCAACAGGAGCGCGAGAAGCTGATCCGCCAGAGTCAAGTCACAGGAGAAACCTTTGCTCCGGCTCTTGGACGGTCCGGTTCCTCTTTTCTCTTCCGTAATAAACTAAACTGTACCGGGGACTGGCACGACAGAGAGACAAGTGTGTTACGTCTTCAGATAGAGTAGAAGTCCGGCCATATTTAGTCATATGAAAGCCGCCGTTGGTGCACGAGGAGTAGCTGTGGTTCACGCGCATTCTTAACCCCTAGTTGCGATGATGCCGTCTCGTGGCTCCTCGAGGACAGTTGTGAACTCGTTGAAGAGGTGATGCACCGCCGCTGGTGACCGCCTGTCCGGTAAAGATTTATTAATTCCCCCGTCAGGGACTGCAGGAAAGAAAACTGCGACTTTGCCGGATGGGATTTGTAGTTCAATAATAAACAGAAAAAAATACAGTTTGAATCAACTATCATAAAGAAATTAATAAGTAGTATACTACATTGGGAACAGGGTGGAGTTTGGTTCGCAAGAATAAATTATAATAATGACATCCTTCTTTCCCTCATCTAGTAGGCCTACTTTTCTCTAAAGCGATTCATCTTTACTTGACACTGCTCATCGGCTTACTCATATTCAAAAATAGACACTATGTGGAGTGTAGTAATATTGAGTGTTGTAAATATGGGAACGCGGGTATTTGTCAATTTCGCACCAGGTCCAACCGAAATGTGTCTTCCGCTTTCAACGCATTCCCCATCCAAATTGTAAAGGTACCGTGTTGAGTATCTGGGCAGCAAGTAGGGGGAACAGCCTTGCTCAGGGACAAAACGACTGATTTGTTTCACTTTGCTGGCTCTGGTTTTTGTCTTGCGACCTTTCAGTTAGTGGTCTGATGTTCCAACTGCCTGGCCGGCGGTTGCCTCATACATTTTTTGATGGCCGGCGGTTGCCTCATACAAAATCTGATGAATGGAATGCCACCTCAATTCTCCAATGATACATTATGGTGTGTGGTGTGTTCTTATTTTGTAGGACCGCCAGTAATCTGTACCCAGCCAGTTCCTTTACATTGAAGACCTTCAGCAGACACTCTTATCCAGAACAACTCACCTGAAATGGTCAGACAGACATACATCACAATCGTAATAAATTACATTATTCTTCAATAGTCTGCAGGACCAGAGATCATCAAAACTAATAAAAGTTTAAGGTGTTCACATGCTGAGTTGTTGGAAGCTCGTAGTTCCCAGTGAGACATTTAACCGTAAACATGTTGCAGAAGTGGGAAAATTAGAAAATGTGGAAGTTAGTGTTGCTTTGACTTCCACTCTCGCTGTAACTCCCTCGCAGTCTAGCGGTTTACTGTACATGTTACAGCTAGAATGACCTACAATGCACCAGGATCGCTACCTTTGCCATGTTGGTCAAAACAGTGTCAAATCAGTTCCACGGCTAGTAATTTATTAATCCCTTAAATACCGTCGGTCATGGGGTTCAATCTTAAGGTAATGAGACCCATAACGGCTGCACTTCACTGCAGACCAAAATCTCTGCATCTAAACAGATATGCTGGAACAGCACATCTCCTGCAGATCTGGAAATGTTTGAATTGTTTATTAATGTATTAAAAAAATGATCAAATGCATTGGAAAGGTAGATTGAAAACCTTTATTTGTCACTCGTCCACCTAAAAACAAGCGTAGCCTTCCGTGCACACAGCTCACAAACACACACAAAATAATTTTCATAAAACATTATGAACAGTAAAACAGAAAAGGCAAAGGACTAAATAAACATGATTAAGTCATGAACAGTGAGTGTCACAGGCAGGGATGGAAGTTAAGCAGCTGGTACCGCCCATCAGACCCGGCTGGTACCACCCATCAGACCCAGCTGGTACCACCCAATCTGGAAATGCTGTGGCTCAGAGGTCAGGGGTTAAAGGTCATGGGTTAGGGGAACCTCTGTAGTTCAGTCAGTCATAGAGCTCTGCTCGATCTGTCTTAAATAGCCTCCTTCTCTCTTAGTGCCAGGGTTAGAATAGAAAAACACTACATAACAGAAAAACACTACATAAAACAGATGATGTGTTTTAGACCAGCAGCAGAAGAACTACTAAAGCAAAGTCTCCTTTAACATCTCCTCCTCTCCTCCCCTCCCCTCCCCTCCCCTCCCCCCCTCCCTCGGGTCTTTATGTCCTCTCCCCTTGGCACAGTTCATGTTCATCCTCCTCACCGGTGTCTCTGTGCTGGGCAGGTGGTTCCTCTCTGACCTCATCCGTACCATTTCAGACATACACAGTTAACAGTTTAGATACCTCATCCCTGTCACATCAGACATTTAGGGATAAGATGTTGGCACCTCAACCATACAGCCTAAATGGCAGCCTAAACCCTACACAGTGCACTAGCTTTGACTGGGTCCTACAGTACTGTGAGGCACCTGCAGGGTGAGGATGTTATAAGAGCTTATTACATGTAGAACTCATGAGCAGTGATGTCCTTCTCGTTGCCATACAAACCAGGTTAAAGTGTATATATAGAGAGACTGGATGTATAGAGTCTATATCAGCAGTATCTCTGGCTCAGAGACAGAACCAGGTTAAAGTGTATATATAGAGAGACTGGATGTATAGAGTCTATATCAGCAGTATCTCTGGCTCAGAGACGGCACAGTACAGCATGAAGCCCATGTGATCAATCTCCTCCTCTGTGACTCCATTTAACAAATTCACACTGGGCTTAAAGTAGCTTGGCAACACCCCCTGCTCTAGGTAGCCTATCAGCTCCCATACACATTGCTGGAAACGCCCACTCAGGGCGCCCTCCGACCAATCCAAGTCCTTCTCACTGAGGTGGAGGATGAGGTTGGCCAAGGGCGCGGCGGTGAGGGGTCTTAGGGCAGGACAGTGTCGACAGATGGCTTTGAGGGTTTTGAGGAGGGTGCGTCGGGACCCCTGGTCGGCCGAGTCCAGCTGGGCGAGGCGCTGTGTCTCCCATGGGTAAAGGGAGAGGTGCCAGGCACTGTCCCAGGGGTGGGTCAATTCTACCTGGGCTGTCAGGACCACATCAGATTCCCTTAGAACTGGAATCATGGAGATGAACATGGGCGAGAGACAGCCCTCAGGCCTGGAGAGAGAGAGAGAGAGGGAGTCAGGCCTGAAGAGGGGGGAGGGAGAGACAGCCCTCAGGCCTGGAGAGAGAGAGAGAGAGGGAGTCAGGCCTGAAGAGGGAGGGAGGGAGAGTCAGCCCTCAGGCCTGGAGAGAGAGAGAGAGAGGGAGTCAGGCCTGAAGAGGGAGGGAGGGAGAGTCAGCCCTCAGGCCTGGAGAGAGAGAGAGGGAGTCAGGCCTCCAGTCTAATCTCCCCAATGTCCTCGTCAGTGCTCTGGGGCTTTGGTCGTTAGACCACAGGGGTTCCTCATACGGGCCACCCATCATCACATGGTCTCCCAACCAGGGCCCTGAAAGAGATGTATGCATCATAGTGTCATAGTCAGAGTCTGTCATACCGTATTTCTAGCTCCAGCTTCTCTCCTCCCAGGACTGGTCTGATCTGACAGTCCAACATGGAGGACAGAGACGGCCAGTTCATGGTCTCCATGACAGCCTTACTGAGCATGCTCACCAGAACCCGACACGACAGATACCCTCCCACCAGGAACCTGGGGTAGGAAGGAGACAGAACGAACACACACAAATTTTGACATTGCTTTATTCTAATGCATGTCGTAATGTTGTCATGATTTGGGTAAATGTACATTATAATGTTTTGTTTTCTGTAATGTACTTCAGGTTAAGAATAGGACCTGAAAAAGCGTCTGTGTCTGTACACCTGTCCTAGTAGCTGTGTGTGTGTGTGTGTGTGTGTGTGTGTGTGTGTGTGTACCTACCTGTCCCAGTAACTTCGTCCTCTGGGGAAGTATTCCAGGTTGGTTCGTCGAACCATCCAGTGTAAAGGATGTGTCAACAGAGTCTCTTCCCCAGGAATCAGCCTCCACAGACTGGCCTCCAACCGGACCGGAACCAGCAGGCATGCATGGTCCGCACTGACCACCTGCACGCACGCACGCGCGCACACACACAATTATCATCTTCATTATTCAATCAATCACATTTATTTTATAAAGCCCTTTTTACATCAGCAGTTGTCACAGTGTGTCACCTAGACAGATGAGCACATTGTGTGTGTGTGTGTGTGTGTACCTGCAGGTCGTCGAGCAGGGACCCTCCCAGAGACATTTCTCCCAGAGGCATGTCTGGTTGAGTGGTGTGCAGGAAGCCTTGTATCTCGGTACAGATATCTAGAGCGAGACTCTGAGCCCTGTTCACCTCCTCAGCCGCTAACTCCACTCTGGTAGAGTAATACTGCTGTAGACGATCCTAGAGGAAGGTCACATATCTCGGGTCAGACTCAAAGCCCTGTGGACTTCTTCTAGGCTTAACGCTACTCTGTAGACAATCCTAGTGAGAGGTCAGAGGTTAAAGGTTATACCTGTAGGGTGAGAGACAGCTGTAGTCTCTTGGGTCTCTGGGGCTCAACAGGCTCCTCCTCCAGACTGGCCTTCTGAGGTTGGCACAGGTCAGCTGTAGGAGGGGGGGGGGTAGATTTCAGTCATCGTTTTAGGCTGGCTGAGTTGATGACAAGCAGGTACCAAGCTAAAGCTTACAGGACCTATCCCAAATTACAATGAAAGCATCAAATATTTCAGTTTGTTTCGAGCTGCAAAGACCCAAATGCTATGTTGTTTTGTGCACCAATGGGCTGGATTTCTTAGCTATTCTTTGGCTATTATTAATCTAATTTCTTAGCTTTTGTTGAGTTAACATGAGTTTTCACAAATTAGCAGCTTTAAATTGTACAGCAACACATACATAGGAGCAAGTCTTGTTAATATAAAATACAAAATGGTTTCCGTTTGATCAAACTAAATGCAGAACTGCCCAACCCTGTTTAAGGAGACCTTCCATTATGTAAGTCCAAACTTAGAACTCCTGATTCTAATAATTCGATGCTTGGAAAGCTAAATCACGGTATTTACAATTGAGAAAACCTACAGAAAATCTCCAGGAACAGGGTTTGGCAGCCCTGAACTAGAGGATTATGTTTTTGTGTTAAATTAAATTGGGGACATACCTTTCTGTGACTTGGTTGCCTTGGCAACATGCTTCATGACCACACCCTCCAGCCCCTTCCTGATGGCCTTGGGAGAGGAGGAGACTAAGCTAAGCTCCTCCCAGCTCTCCGCCATCTTCTGTTCCACCTTCTCATCCACTGCAGCTTTGCCCGCACGCTCTATGAGCTAAACAAACACACACGCACAAACGAAAGCATCACACTCGTGAAATATTATAAGTAAACTGTGACTGACTGACCAATCGGCCAATCTGACTGCCCGGTTAGCTGACTGGCAGTGGTGATGATGTAATATGATGATGTAATATGATTGGTGGACTAATCAGTTGGTAGGCCTCTCACCCTCTTAACAGCCAGTGTGGCAACGCCCAGCACAACAGCTCCTCCCACTCCCAGAACCAATCGGGCGTTAGCCAGAAGAAAGTCAATCACTACAGCGATGCTCTCCTCGCCTCGACTCTTGCCGGGCCGGAAGCCCCGGAAGTCCATAGTTACTCCTCACAGAGACACCTGGAAGGAAACGGAGAGAGATCACTCAAGGATATGTATGAGGCGCAATTAAAATATTATGTACAGATTAGGGGTGGGACGATGTGAGAATTTCATGCCATGATCATCCTGGCCAAAATTATCCAGATTTACAATTTTATCCCATTTAATAACAATCCCAATAACAATTCTGGTTCTTATTTCAAAACGGCTGATGGGATTTTCTTCCATAACATAAATATTGTTCTTGTGCATTTAAAAAGCCATTACAATAAATTAATATCTAGGTTTTTAATAATTAACTAATAATATAACATGCAAATCTCTAAATGTATATGGTTGCCTGCTTCATTGACAATACATTGTAGAGGATGTTTAGTGGCATAAAACAAGTAGTTAAATAAAACAAGTAGTCAGGAACACCTCGGTGACTGGAAAGAGATTTTTCAAGTCACTCATCTGAGGATTAGGGATGACAATAAATTTCTTAACGGCACTGACCTATAGGTGAATGCACTTCTGTGGGGATTTTATGTGCCTTATTAGTTTGATGTGTCAGTTCTTCATAATAACTTTATAATTCATTATAACAGCTCCCCGTTATGTTGCGTGCATCATGCATTGTGCAGATCATGCTAATAGACAATGTGATTTTGGCCCGCACAAATGATATTCTATGTGTCTCCTCTTGTCACTTTCAGTAGAAAAGTATTAACAATCAGCCTACAATATAAACAAAATTATAATTAGAACATCAAACGAGATATGTACATCCATCAGCCATAACATTATGACCAACTGCCTAATATTGTGTAGGTCCCGCTTTTGTCGCCAAGACAGCCCTGACCCGTTGAGGTATGGACTCCACCAGACCGCTGTGGTATCTGGCACCAAGACGTTAGTAGCAGATCCTTTAAGTCCTGTAAGTTGCGAGGTGGGGCCTCCATGGTTCGGCCCTGTTTGTAAGTTGCGAGGTGGGGCTGTAGAGATCTGGCCCCACCAAGTTCCAACAGACCCTTAGTGATTTTAAGTGTCCTGCATAACATTTGCTTCTCTAAAGATCTGTAACACCAGGTGTTGGCCATCAGCCACACCCTCCTGAGCTCACCTGGAGAGGTGTGAAACTCTGAGCAAACTAAATGCATGATATTGTGGACATGTATCTGTAGTATTTGGATTTCCCCTGTTCCCCATAAAGGGCGGAATAGGCTGATATGCTTTATTGTACTGTACGGGTTATGGGTCAAACTTCACAAGAACATTGCAGAAATTATTGTCCTCATTAAAAAGACCTCTCAACACGTTGTGTTGTAGTCTCAACACGTTGTGTTGTAGTCTCATAATCTCTAATAGAAGCCCCTAGTACACCTTTGTGCTATAGTGTCTTAAATACTTATGGTATACTTAGTAGACTTGTAAACTAGTTGGGAGGATGTAGACTTGTAAACTAGTTGGGAGGATGTCGAATCCTAACCCTAACCCTAACTTTTGTAACTGACCAAATACTTATTTTCCACCATAATTTACCAATAAATTCATTAAAAATCCTACAATGTGATTCTCTGGATTTTTTTTTCCTCATTTTGTTTCTCATAGTTGAAGTGTACCTATGTTGAAAATTACAGGCCTCTCTCATCTTTTTAAGTGGGAGAACTTGCACAATTGGTGGCTGACTAAATACTTTTTTGCCCCACTGCAAGTGTAGTGGTTAGACTAGTAGGCTATACTAAGTGTAGTGGTTAGACTAGTAGGCTATACTAAGTGTAGTGGTTAGACTAGTAGGCTATACTAAGTGTAGTGGTTAGACTAGTAGGCTATACTAAGTGTAGTGGTTAGACTAGTAGGCTACTAAGTGTAGTGGTTAGACTAGTAGGCTACTAAGTGTAGTGGTTAGACTAGTAGGCAGATGTTGTAAAGGAATTGGAAACTAGTTTATTCTTTATCATCATTACACTACAAACCCAACTCATGACGACATTTAAGAATTTAATTTAGATTTTTTTTGTAATTGACAATGTCTTTGACAATGAGCCATTCGGCTTCATTGACCACACATTGCAGAGGATGTTTAGTGGCGTAGAACAATGTGAGATGAGATGTGCTCCACTTGTAAAATAAAACAAGCAGTCAGGGAAACTTCAGTGACTGGCAGAGCTTTTTCAAGTTACTCATGTGAGGATTATCCTGATATACCATTATCCTGATATACCATTATGGAATTTATCCACGATTTCATAATCCTGAGTATTTTCCATCACGATTAGTACTGACATTGTCTATTGTCCCATCCCTAGTACAGATTTAAATTTGAATATCAACATTTCAAGAAAATTTAGACACATATGTGAGTTGAATGATTCTACTTAAGGCCCGGCACTGGCACAGCCCTTCAAGGCCCGGCACTGGCACAGCCCTTCAAGGCCCGGCACTGGCACTGCCCTTTAAGGCTAGGCATTGGCACTGCCCTTTAAGATGAATGCCACCATGTTAGTATCACATTCATCTCCCAGGACACCTGGCAGAGAGCTCCGACAGACAGAGACAGGATGTTCCCCGTCCACCACACACGACAGCCTATTCCAACGGGGCCCTACTGTAGTGTACTACAAAGGAAATAGGTTGCAAAAGTAGTGTACAGTTTATAGGGAATAGGGCCCTGGTATAAAGAAGTGAACAACATAGGGAATAGGGTGTAATTTGGAATCCAGCCCAATCATTGCACTACTCTACATTATATTTAAGTCTTGTGTAGTTCATTTGATGGAGCATGGTGCTTGTAATTCCAGATTTGTGGGTTTGATTCCCCCAAGGGGGTCAGTATGGAACAGTATGATAATGTATACTGTAAGTCCCTCAGGTTAAATGTAACAATACATCAGATGCTATCACCCAGATCGACTTACAGTAGTGGTTTCATACATTCACATAACTTTTCGTACAGCCCCTATGGGGATCAAAACCCACAATTTATACTCTACGAACTAGAATACACCCGATCCCAGCGGCGAGACATGCGGAGGCTATTTAAAACCCAGATGCGCGAGACATTATATTCTCGCTAGTGTACATTCATTGGCCTGCTCAAATATAACAACCACCTAATCCAGCCAGCTCGCTATCGTGGAGAAAAGCCATATATAACCTCGGTAACAGGGTCCAAACTCTGGACAACGGTGCCCTCCTCAGTACGTGCGATCTGACAGGTGTAGTCCTGAAACAAGCGTTGACCAGATTGGTTTAACAGTGAAGAGAACCTCCCCCGAGACGGGCTTTCTTCTCGTCAAGGGATCTAATTTCAGGTGTTTCTTCCACACATTCCAAAGACAGGTTAACTCTATACAAACACATGCTAGCTAGTTACAGCCTGATATTTAGAACTGCTGACAAAAGGCAATCGGAGGCCTGTAAATGTATTCTACCTTAATATAACTTCGACAGAATACCAAGCGGTCTTTGTAATAATGAGACTGTTCAATAGTTAAACTACTGTCTCTACAGCCAACCAGGTAACGTTTTGGTTGAGTTTGGGATGAGTTGGTTTGGCTAGTTGCCGTTTCAACAGTCTAGTTATAAGTCGAACAATTATATTTTGTCTCGCAAGGTAACAAAGTCCGTAACTCAAAAAGCAGAAAAAGGACGTTAGCAATCGTAATAGCACACGTTTAGCTACAGATAGTAGTTAGTGATCTACACGTGATAACTCGCTATATTATTTAGGTCCCCGACACTACAAGCAATACAGACGGTCTAGGATCAGGACGGTGGGATGGGCGCCGTCCATTGACTCTGTTTTGTTTTGTAGCTTGCTAGCAGACATAGCTAGTTAGCAGTGTCACTTGGAAACAAACGCGTTCAATATACGCTGACTGTGTTGTGAAAAGTCAAGGTTTCCGGTATCTCAGTGAACATTACCTAAACGGCAAAAACGTTTGTACAGTAGCTGGATGGCACAAATAAGCTAGCCACGTAGTTTCAGTAACTAGCTATGTGGCCAAACATCCAACTTTATCAGCTACTACACAGGCATCTGTCATGTCACTTAGCTAGCAGTTCGGGTACAACCACATATTGTACTCACCTCTCTCCAACTGCGGTTATGTTGAAGCCGGACTCCAAACCATTTGTAAAATAAAAAAAACACAGATATTTAGCTGCCTAGCGGGAAATGGATCATATATTGCCCTTTCCTTTACCGTCACACAACGAAGGACCACAAGTCCAAAACAGGTTGTTGATTGACAAATGAACGGACCAATGACAGGAACAGTTTGGCTCTGACCTCACTGTCTTTACTTCCGCTGCTGAAAGAGTGGGGGTTATTGGAAGTCAAAACGCACTTTTATTTTTGCAACTCAAAAAATTTTGTGGAACCCATTAGTTAGACAACACTATTTCCCCATGTCCCCAATGTTTTATTGTTTTTCCTCATGATTATTTCCACTGTTATATGACACAAGAGACCCTTTTTGTGTTAGTGAGAAGCAATGACGTTTTTGTGGGCGGAGCCCAACTGGTGTCAGAAAGTGACAATAACGTCTTTACAACATAGGAATATGGATCATCAGGACGTTTTCTCCAATTATTTTTTAAGTAAATGTCATATCACAGATATAATATTACCGTATATCCCATTCATTCATTAAATGCTTGCATAAATACTGAGTGATGTTAGCGAAACCATCTAAGTATGAGCAATTTGATTTGTTTGCATGCTAATTCTGCTTACACGCTTGCAAACGTTGGTCAATGGTGTTTACCATTGTGAAATAGCCTACTGAGAATGCCAGCTTTGTGGTTGCTGCTGTTACTAATTTATCGTTATTATTATAACTACATCATTGCCTGTGTGTGATAAACAAACCTAGCCTGATATGAAATAAGCACTGCAGAGTCGTCTGTCTGTTTACTGGCTTGCAACCATAAACGTCTGCATTTAGCTTCAAAGGTTGGCTCCGAAAACGGTATTCTAGACAAATGAAGGCCATCATTTTTGCATTCCTATTCTGACATCCAACGGCACAACAATACATTTTTTCCTATAGTCTGAGAATCTTGCCCGTTGCCCTACACTTGTTTCCGCAGTTTTCTGCCTCCACCAAACTTCAGTGACGTAACCGTGACGTCCACTCTAAATTGGTCTCATAGCCAGTGAGACGAGCGCGCGATCGAAAGAAAAGATAAGCATGAAAGATTTCAGACCCGAGGATAAAATTTAACACTTAAGTGATTCCCCAACTTAGTGTTAATGCCTCAAATCAGACCACAAAGTTTAGAACAAATAACATAATTCATTTATGATCAATAACAGAACAGAGATCGTTTATGACCAATAAAAGAACAGAGTTGAAGACCAAGAACCTCTGAGGGTTCCCAACAAAGTTCCGGGTTTCAGGGGAAATGGTTGAAACAGATGCTGTCCTGACTGAAAGAGAGCCTGCTACATTCTCTTCCACCCTCATGTCCTTCCTCTAAGATGTTTTTAAAGCACGGTTTTCTCTAACCTACAACCAGACATCTGGTTTTGACTCAGGTCATTCAGCACCATGTCATCCTCTTAACCATTCCAGAACGTACAAACTGAACACAGCTCTGGAGTCACTATCTCCACACTTACTGGGTTGATGGTGCAGAAGACAACATAGAAGAGATATTTTTAAATTGACAGTGCTGAAGAGGCATTTCTTAATGTGAAATAAGAGAGGCTGAGAGCGCTTAGGAAGGAAGAGATTTTAAATGAAAGCATCAGTTTTTTACAGTTGAAACATACTACATCTTGACATTATAATTCTATAATATCAGCCCAACGATGTTGTTCTTTATAAATGAATCCAGCCTCTCTGACATCACGTTACAACAGGGTTTAACTGAACACACCTAATCTGCATCCTGACAGCCCTAGAATACACAGTACTGAAGTTGACCAGCCGCCTTCGGGGGCATGGTGAAACGTAGTGCATTACATAGGGAACAGGGTTCCAACAGGACATGTTCACGGTTCCTCTATAGAACAGTCAGCCGACCAACCAGTCAGTCAGTCAGTCATCCAAGTTCTTTCTTCAGTTCACAACATATTCTTTAAACAGATTTAAACTGTACATCTTATTACAACAATATTTCATACAAGGCATCATCATGGTATCATGACGACATGATCATGACTTTTTGACGCATAAACCAGGAAGTCGGCCAATAACAAACAGTCACCAATGTCCATATTCCAGTGCACTAATGGACCACTTCATGTCTGACCCTCTGGTGTGAAGTAGTGTACTGCAGACGGGAGAGGGTGCCATTTGAGCTGTCAGTGAAGGATATAAATGTTTTCTAAAATATGCAAGTGTGTGTGTGTGTGTGGTGGGGGCAGGTCAGGGTTGCCGTGATTTCAGCAGAACACAAACATAGAAACGTAGAATGTTCAGATAGAAATATGCAAGGTAGATTAAACATGTCTGACATGTTGCGCAAGAGTGTGTTTTATTCATGGCCTTTCCGTCTGTTAAGTTGACCTAGTCAGGTGTTCTGTTCACTTTTCTGTCCATATGTACCACAGCCAAACTAATAATATTATTACTATAAACTATAAACAAAAATAAAACATTATGACTACATTGAACAGTCATTGTTAAAGTCAAATCAGCTGCTAGCCTTAGTGATACCTTAACACACAGGGAGGAAGGAGAGAGGGAAAGAGACAAGAGAAAATAAATCCAGGAGAGAATGACTGGGTTAGGGTGGGAGGAGTAAGCGTTTGGAAGGGTAAAAGTTTTGGAGGGGTTAGGGTGGGAAGGATAAGGGTTTGGAGAGGTAAGGGCAGGAGGAGAGTGGAGGAGCAGGTCTGGTCAGCATGGCAACATCAACATTTCCAGCAGTGTTACTGTAACCCCACCCCCTTTCCTCAGCCTGGTCTGTCACTGGCCAACAACCTTCCTGACCATCTTCTGATTGGCTGACAGAATTCCCGCCAGTCTGCTGCTTCGCTAAAAGCCTTCTGTCCTAGCATGCAGGGGAGTTACACCACACAGTCTGCCAGGTATGTGTTCAGTGACGTCTCATCTTGACCTTGCGAGATCCCTCACTGTCTTGGCTCCGCCTCCAGTAGTTCTCTGAGCTGTTGCTACGGCGATGTGGGCGGGATGAAGAGGAGCGACGATTTTCCTCCTTATCCATCTCCAGAACCCTCGGTCTGAAATGAGGGGGGAGGAGATATTAAGTCTGTGTGTTTGTCGGGTGTAGGCTCAGTAGTGTGTGTGCACGCGTGTGTGTGTGTGTGCACCTATGAGCCGCGTCTGGGTCAGCTCTGCGGTGAGTGCGTTTCGCCTTCTGAGGAGCAGGTCTTTCTGGGGGGGAGGGGCTCTGGTCAACACGGGGGGCATCGGGCCTGGTCCTGTACACAGACAGGCAGAGAGACAGACTGTTCAATCAGCTAACTCGAGGGTTGGATGTTGATTCAGCGACTGGCCAGTTATCGTCATAGCAACGTACTTCCTGAGAATGATGACTGCTCGTCTTTCCTTGATATCCTGGGGGCGGATACAGTGGGTGATGTCATCAGCTGCATAGCCACTGGAAGGAGAGACATATGAAATCATCTTTCACCTCATGTGTTTCAACCCCCCCCCCCCCCCCCCCCCC
>JACXGI010015961.1:0-16646 GCA_016801175.1 Esox masquinongy | reverse complement strand
ACACACACACACACACACACACACACACACACACACACACACACACACACACACACACACACACGACAGGCATTCAGATATTTGACCGAGAACCTGTTTGTTTAAGGTCACTGGAATGCAGAGAGAAAAAAAAACAGTAAGCGCCAACTCAGATCCAGACCGGTCTGTCCAGAGAAACAGACTTGAAGAAGGGAGAAAGTCTATGTTTTGTCTCCCTCTGCGCCACCCCTCCTCCCCTCTGTACAGCCCTGACTAACTCAGAGCCGTCTGTTTAAGGAATGCGCTGTAATACAATAGCACCAGTCACAGACCACCATGGGCAGAGACAGAAAGAGCGAGAAGAGAGAGAATGGGGGGCAGCTCCCAGGTGCACAGGAGCACTCCTGTCACGCTGTAAATCCCTGGATTTGGGTCCTATCTAGTCCCAGTGGCACAGGGACTGTGAGAGCACTGGAGCTAGCCATTTCACAGGCACTGCTTACACCCAGATACATTCCCTACAGAACACACACGCACGCACGCACGCACACACACAGAGAGACAGAAAGAGGGGGGGAGGAAAAGACAGAGATCCCAAAATACCTAATACCTATTTGTTAAAACCACTGCACTGAGAGTTAATTTAGGGAGTAAAAATATAGACAGTCTAATAAAGACCAGATGAAAACCTGAGCCCGGACTGGCTATCAATCAAATTGTGCAGCCAGATATGAAGGTGAAATTGGTTGAATAGTGTAAATAAATCATGTCTGGATTCACTGCTGAGAACATATGCTTAAAAAGCTTTAAACCCTCCCGTGCACTATGCACTTTTGCTACAGTAGGGACAACTGATCTCAACACAGGTTGTAATTAAGAAAGAAGAAATGCGGTGCAGATAAAATACACAGATCTACTCTTTGAGAGCTTGGCATTTCTTGGGTAAATTTTGTAGATGAAAAAGGCATTTACCTGAGAAATTACTCAAACCTCTTGCATTGATAATTAAAGAGACAATCCACCATAAAACTCTACTTGGTGTGTTTTCAGGCACCCTACATAAGAATTAGTGGTTGGAGGTGTTTCAGGCAACGTTCACTTGCTTTGTAAAGACTACAGCCTGACAGGAGCCCTGTCCCCACCCTCAAAGGTAGGCTTTTCAAAACCAGGGCGGGACCAAAATTTGCTCGCTAGGTAGATCGTCTTTTTGAGATTGCAAAACAATGACTGCTTCCAATAATAAAAATCACTTTAAAATTTCTGTTAATTCTGGATATTGTGGGTTGCTTACAAGCAGGAAATATTGATATTGCTGTATTTGAGTCGTGCGAAATTGTACAATATTGATAGCACATAAATGTTAATACTATTAATGGACATACATTATATAGGTAAATACAGCAGCAGTGGAATTTCCCTTGAATGAGGAAGCATGGTTAACAGAACTACCCAAATAAACATCAATTCCTCAAATTTAGGCAAAATAATGTAATGACCTCTTTTATAGAATTGTACAAGCAAACTGACATTTTTAAGGGTAAAATGCTCCCCTATTTTGCGACTAATGTTGAAGGAAAAAGCAGAACTATGCAAGTGATAAGGTTTTTAGGATAGCCCATGAGGTAAAGTGACTGTAAACAACCAGTAGACATTAAAATAATGGGCAAAAGCGGATTACGAGGGATTTCAAAAAGAGTCTATCATTCACCTCAGGTAATTCCATCGCTGGCATGGTGGAACATGCAATCACCATCACTGATGTTAATACCTTTACAGTGCACTGCAAATTCTGTGTTGTTCAAACAGGACAGAGGCATGCGAAGGTCATGACTGCAGCACGGCTACTGTTAGCCAGCATCAGCTGCTGACAATAACAAAATGGTGGAAATGTCCCGGTGATGAGTCTTCACCGAACAGAGGGACAGATTTCTGCCAAATACATTTGAAGACGTAGGTATAGCTATGTTGTAAGAGCATGGGACTTTAACTTAAGGGCAACCAAGCCATTAAATGTGCCTAAATCAATAATTACTTCTTGACCCTTTTATCTCTAGAGACAACTCGGATATCTAGTCTTTTTGTAACCAGGTTTTGTGAAATGCCAACCAAAGATCGAACAAGAAGACACCAAAAACCTTGTGTCACAGAGTTAAGTGAGGCAAAACCAGGTTATCCCATCTCAATGGGATCCGGATGGCCTCTTCAATGAAGTTTGCAAGTGTGACACAGCTCATAGCAGCTGAACATTTGTAACCTTTTCCTGACAATCTAACAAATTGCCATCCAATAAAGACAAGTACCATCTAATGAAGACATGGAAAAGCATACTCTCTACATAACTTTGGAAAGAGCAGGGAATAATCATGGCTAATGGGTAACGTTAGCTTGGAAGCGCCAGCCCCCAGCTGACTAAGTGCAGGATGGAAAAAGCGAAGGTTCTGGATGTTCAGAGAAAAAAAGAAATCTGCTGCCAGGGCAAGACATGTGACACTGCCCCTGGAGCGTCATTTTTGTCTCAGCAACTGGCCATGACATATGGCCAACAGGTGGAACCGATCTCCTGGTGCAAAGCCTCTTCCCGAGATGGCTTTTCAGCCCACTCCAAACACCCCCTAGCAGAAACTTTATCAGGGAGCAGTGGCACTATTTGGCATCACATGAAGCCTTCCACCAGATCTCCTTGGGATGTCAACAAGGAACTTGCAAACAAGGCTGCACATTTGAGTGAGTAAAACACCTTTGTCTAAGTTTACGCTAGACTTTTTTTTGAGGGCCAATACGGCCGTTAAAATTCCAGAATTCCGGCCATATAACAGCTACCGGACAACTGTTTTAAATAGCCATATAATAGCCTACATTTAATCAGCAATAAAACACAAACTCTATGATCCAACAATTTCTTTTATATTTAAATTGGTCAGCAAAATGAACTCTTCACAATCTTTGCGAACTGAGCATATAGACTACAACTAGGGCTGTCGCCGAAATAATTTGAGACAGATCACAATTATTTTTAAAGACAATGATCTTTTTGCACAATATTTTGATTCCAAAATCATGTTTTCAGTCTGAATAAGGGATATTGAG
This sequence comes from Esox masquinongy, assembly GCA_016801175.1. NCBI lineage: Eukaryota > Metazoa > Chordata > Actinopteri > Esociformes > Esocidae > Esox > Esox masquinongy. The sequence goes on along the minus strand of JACXGI010015961.1, from coordinate 13,580 downwards.
GCCAACCTATTTGTCACATCAACTCTGATCAAACCAAAGGAAAAAACACTCAAGTGTGTGTAAAATATTTTGACTAATATTCTAAGTCGAATTTTGTCATTTCCAACCATATTTCCTAATTAGATAATGTGCATTAAAATATGGGTATAAATATACGCTGTCCCATTGCATATCAAACGTGGATACACGTTTTGCTACGTAAGGAAGGCAATTTCAAATAACTACACTTTTCTGTGGTCTTGCTGGCCTCCATTGCACCATCATATTTTTTTTAAACCAGCCCGGGGATGTCTGCTTCGCCTTTGATATTTCAGATTTGTATGTCGGAGTTGCTGCCGGAGTGTGTGGATTTTGAATCTCGCGCCACGCTTAGTCACATGACTAAACACTCAGTAATGTCTTACTGTAAGAGCGAGAGGAGGCTTGCTTTTCTTGGCAGCAGATCATATAGGTCACACAATATAAAGCTATTAAAATGATATTAATTAATTTATTTATTAATTTGGCATATTTCCCACTGAAGAATTTTGGCCGTTGATATTTTCATCAGCCGGCCAACTACACCTGATACCGGCGAAAAGCCAGCATTTGCCGGCTAACGTAAATCCTGCTCTATGTAGCTTTGTAAACACCGTAATGGCAACAAATGACCTGAATGAACTGATTCTTGAAATGGCAAGCAAACCGAAGAAGACAGGCATCCTTGAAATTACTAACAAACCGAAAAGGACAGACATTCACAATGGTGGTGTACAGTTTGTGTGCTGCAGATGTATGGTTATGTTGAGTCTTGCAGAACACATTTTAATTGTTTTTGGGCTCTGGGTGAGTACTGCAGCGTGGAAGTCCCCCGAGGAGTAGACATTAGCATTAAGATGATGCCCCATGCACTACTTAACACACCCATCAAATCCAGTGATTACATAAGAGGTTTTGAGACAGTACAAGGCTCTTACCCCCCACTGAGAGAACCAGATAACGAATGTTACTCACTGCACTCCAAGGCAAAGTGCTACATTAAAATCTCATAAATCACTTGTCAAGAAGAGTTTGACACGCTAATACACCAGCAGCAAAAAACAGTCACCATTTGAGATACGTCAAATTAATTAATAAACTCCAGTCGAACACCAAATCAAAGACCTACATTTCTTACCTTTTCACTTTTCACTTTCTTCAGATTTCTGCATGATTCACCATTGTCCACCTCCTCTGGCTCACTTTTAATGGCTAATGAGGGAACAACAATTCCTGTGGAATCCAGGGCGATATTCCCAAGTTCGGCCGCAGCCAAGTCTGTATGCTGCGTACCCTCAAATGGGACACTACGGGGGGCACCCAAAGGGAGAACTGGGGCACCTACCTCTTTGTCAGCCACTCCTGTAACCACAACTTCACTTTTGTCCTTCTTATTTTTCCCAGAGCCTCCTTCTTTGTCTTTCTTTCCACTGATAACATTACGGGAGGCTTTGCTGCTCTTTTCAGCACCTTTGCCAGGGTTGGCGTTTATCGTGGGACTTGTGCCAACGGTTTGTCCTGTGACCTCTCCCTGGGTTCGAACCTGGGCGTCTTTTTTGGTCCCGTCTGTGGCTGAGGTCTTGCCATTGTCTTTTGAGTTCTTATTACGCTTGGATTTGGATTTACTCTCTTTGCCTTGAGTAGCGGGTACGGGGCTAACAAATTTTATGTTGTCGGGTAGAGCTGCCACAGCGCTGGGAGGGGCCGCCATGCCCCCACCTTCCTTAGTGCCAGACATCTCAAGTTTGTCCTTTTCTAGGTCTGCGTCGAGGTCAATTATCAGATTGCCAACACCTATATCCCATTCATCGCCACTGTCATAAGTGTCCACCGCATTAGAGTCCACACCTTTCCCGCCTGCAGTGCCACTGCTTAGGGACATCTTAGTGCCAGCGGCCCAGGCGCGCCACAGTTGAGTCTGACCTTCTCAGACTACTGGAGGCAGTGGGAGAAGGGTTATAGCAGCTTTACGGTCTTCTCGGTATCCCCTTCCTAGTAACCCACATTTTTGCCCTGCAAACAGAGGATAAGAACACTTGTGAAAATGCTGCAGTAACAAGTCTTCAACATGCAAACTAAAATGAGATTATTAATAGAATTGTCACCAAGGGAAGTATGACAAGACTGATATGTTTTAAAAAGCTCCAAAACACTATCAAAAAATGTTAATTAAGAAATTGCATTTATAAATCAATTCATTCTAAACAGATGCCTGAGGCAGTCTCTTATGAGAGTGTAAGTGTTGTGCCTCTGCCCTTATGTATATTCGATCAAAGATGCTAAACACTCAATACAGTTACATATCAGGAAATTACTTTATAACATATCGAAGTGGCAATGTGACAAGATAAGACAAGATGATAATTCTCCTATGTGGCTATACCTGAAATAAAACCACATTTTTCCTTCATTGCTTGTTCTGCATTTTTGTAAATAGGATGCCAATTTCTTATGACAAATTTAATTTCATGAATTTTGTCCTTCTGCAGCAGGGTAAGCAATATAATGATGCTGTATTACGATCTCTCTGGCAAATAACACCCCTGATGGATAGCTACAATAACTTTGGTCATCATAAGCTGTAGCTACTATTCCTGATAACACTAAAACAATAACCAAGCTTTTTGGATGTACTTGAGTTCAGGGAGAAAGCGGCCTTTGGGTTTACAAGCCACATGGCCAACAGAGAGCTTTACTTTGCCAAAGAGGTTGAGGTTTCCGCAAACCCCAAACACACATGGAGTCCATTTCCTCTTTCACCAGCAGGTTGACGTCAGGCAGGACTAAAGAGACCTCAGAAATCATCAAAGCCACAAACCCTGACCCCGAGATCAAGCTCCAGGCTGTTCACCAAAGATCGCCCACCACCAGATATTTAGTCTAATTAACACCATGAATTATCAATCTACTGAAGCAAACAATAGCAAATGAAAAAGGCTGAGTTGTAGTGAAGGCAACAAAGACCACTTAGCCTCTTCGGCCTCTGTCTAGAGTCTGAATGAACCATAACCCAAATATTTAAGCTAATGGGAAAGAATGGATCATTTGTCAGCATTAATCATCTGTAATGAAGGTCTTGATGAGGCAACCATGTTCCTATTACCTCTCCATTGTGAGACATTTAATATGACAGAGAAAGAGATTAGCATTCATATCAGTGGGGAAAATAGTTCCTGATTGGGCGAAAATAATGTAAAAAAAAAAATCACAATATCTTTCAAAAAAGTAAAAGAAAATAAATTATATATATATTTCAAATATTTGTTTATTTTTATGGCTGACACTATTTGGCACCGGTTCTGCACTGTAACGCGTCGAAACTTTATTTAGCTCTGAATCAAAATATATTTCTAAATAGGCCTTGTAAAAAACAATATTGGTGTGTGCCTGCTTGCACATTTAAAATACCAAAACATATTTGACAAGGTTTTGGGTTAAACTGTAGCTGCATTGATACTCACAATAACAGTCAAAATAACATCACATTTAGATAACTATTTACAGATTATTGAAGTATGGAAAGCTGCCAACTAACAGTTGTAAAGCAATGAAAGCATTTCATTCTGACTGAAGAATTTACAACTTTATGAATGCTGCTTAATGTGTATTCAGGATGACATAACAGCTGCGAACAATGGCTAAAATGCAAATTACGACCAGGAAGACACAAAAAGGATCATATATGCCTGAAAGGGGATCATATAAACAAGGTACAATTGTTTTACACTAAAAGGGCTGAAAACAAATTGGGACAGGTAGAGCATATTTACTCCAAAATTATAATGTGAATATTGTCAAAGCCATACAATAAAGTACTGTACAAACTAATATCACAATATGTAATTGTTTTAAATTTGTTTAGCTAAAACACTAGGTGTTAGTGATCTACTTAATTGGCAAGGAAATTGGTTTATCTTGTATTTAAGACAGAAGATGCAGGTTTTATTTTTATATATTTTCCACGTAGTAGGATATGGTAAAAAGGTTTTGTAATTTGGCAGGCTATAACTGATTTGACAGGCAATAACTATAGGCTACTAGTAAAATTGAAAAAACAGTGCAGATTGGTCCATAGGTGGCACTGTAATAAAAATGTAATTTTTAATGTGTGCCTTAATGAAATAATGGATTTTCCTCAATTTCTGGAAAAACCTTCAAAAGTGCACTCCTTGGAAACTGTAAGGCTGAGTGACTTGAGATCTCATATGTGGTTCTTTAAAAGAGTGTTGCCTAACTATAGTTTCAAGCTAAACAATGCATTCCAAAAATATATATAGGCCAAATTACAAACGCTTGTAATTTCATACTCCCAAGCACTATGACCTTCTACGCAATTATTGATATGTTGACAACACTACAATGAGTGAGAAAGTTAAATGATATTAACCCTAACCCTATATTAAAATATGGAGAAACTACAGGCAAATGAATCCTCACCATGCAGAGTTAGAATGTTTGCGAATGCCTATTGAACGCATTCCATTCCGTTGGTCCTTTTTACCCAGGGTTTCATATGTAAGTCATCAAAACTATGTTGCAGAGTGGTGGCAGGCTTGGCTGAACCATTCTGTGGTCAGGTACGTATTTTGTATAGTGATGTTCTATCCATATGTACTGTTCTAAGGATCCAATGACAGGTAACTGGCTATTTGTGGATGGGGCCATACATGTAGGAAACTGGTTCATTGTAGTACTGCAGCTATATTTTATTCTTTTTGTTTAAAGATATAGGGCAAGGTTTATAGGCGGTGGCTATGATTACAGAGCGTTTACTACGGCCCGCCCCTCTGGGAAACCTCTTTCTAGAAGCTATGGATGTGGAGCATGTTATTTTACACATGCATTCATGTTTGTCTTGGTTTACACACCCTCATCTGAATCTTAAGTTTGATCGACATGACAATGTATGCTGTTTGACTCTTTCTGAAAATCTTAAATAAAATCCCAACAGCAATTACAAATAAAATTCCCCAAACATTATAATTTCACAATTGTCTGTTGTAATGAATACTGCTATAGTACAAGCAAGGAAGTCTACAAATTGCATTAAAATCAACATTTTGTGATGATACAATCTTTATATTGACACTGCAATATAGCTAGGCAGATTTGCTGAAAAAATAAATTCCACTGTGGCTGCATGTCTGCCTCCTTGATTAGCCAATGTTTGCATCGATTAAAAATAAACTAAATGTTTTGCTGGTTTGACAGTATTGCCTAAATAGCTTCATCTAGTCACTCCTGAAAAAAGAACATGAAATCTCTAGATTGCCCATTAGTGTGACCCATATGTTTGCAGTAGCCTACTGTTACAACAAAGAACTAGATTTCAAACAAGTAAGTGTGAGTGAGTAAGCACTCAGTAGCAGCTTTGGGGGAAGCGGTAGCGGGTAGGAATCTCTATCTTTAGCGATGGCAAATCATGTTCCAAAAATCTGAAACTGCAGCCAATCTAACGTTTATACACGCCAGAAATGTTATGTTGATCTGCTCAAGAGCATTTCTCTCTCATTTATTTTTTACCTCCAGCTCAGACATACAAAAAGCTGTTCTTATAAAGGTAGTATTGGAAAAGAGTTATATCTTATTTATAGCCTATATGAAAGGGATAGGCTATCAGTCAACCTCCTGATAGACTCCTGTCATACACACCAACAAGTAAAGAGACACTTCAGCATTGGCTTCCTTAACCAGTTTGCTCTGAGCTATTGGTATTCCCCACCCCATCCTGTTAACATGTGACAGACCAATAAAGAGCGAAACAAGACACAGGCATTTTATAGGCTCTGACTCAAAGCCTCATTGAGGCAGATCACAGCCCTTTTGCTTTCCTAACACTGGGACAAAAAACAACTTGTGTGAAGGAAGAGGAGCATCTCTCTCACAAGTCCTTTTTTGAAGGCACTTATCATATGAATGCGTTGGCATAACCCTTTCGCCCCTCATGACAATGACAGGCTTTTTACAGAGAAGAGAGAGCTGGGTTGTGGGTGGGGAGGGGTCAGATCCCCTCCATAGCCTACAGCTTACGGCTACTGTAAGGCATCAAAGGACTGTCATGCCATTATTGACTTATCACAGATGCTAATTAACCCCCGGCTACGTGTGAGACAATAAAACTCAGATTAAATTCTCCTACTCGCACAGAGGGTCACTTGGGATGTTTGAACAGTCTGACGGAGCTGCTTGTCACATACTGGATACAAAGTCGATTAGTCAACAGCTGACTACTGAATCTATTTCAGATATGCTGCTTTGGGCATTAGCATTGAAATGGCAGTCTAAATAACAAAAACACCCAGTTTTCAGCCCCCCAAAAAGCCTGACGTATATGCATATAGCCTTTTTTCTGCTAAATCAGCACTTGGTCCCTTGCTTCATCTAGTTCTGGCCGTGTAGCTGAGTATTCTGCTGAGCTGTGACACGCTCGGTCTGAGCTTGATTGGCTGTGAAGCCAGATGGTCAGAAAGGGGGTATTTAGTCACAGGGCTTGAGCCTTCTGAGAGCGACTATCTTTTTGGCCAAATACAATCTGAACACCAAAACTGAGACGGCAACAGAACCAAAATCCAGTTGCAAATAAAAAGCAACAAGTACTGCATAAATTATATGAAACACCTGTCTGGTGATTAATCTGCAATTCAAAAAACTATTGTGTGAAAATCAGGATTTTGAAAAGCCAGCACTCAAAAGAGAACATACAATAGAACAAGACTTTGTGCTGCTTAAAATAACCCAGTAGATTATTCCATGGCATGCAGGATGCCAGAGCTTTCTGAGAACTGGCTTTCTGGTGAACTGCCTCTAATTCCACACTTAATTACACTAACCGTAGTCTGAGGACCTTAGCAGGATGACGTTTGATTACAAAATGTTCACTCACTATGGCGCTCTATTCCCATTGCCATCCAGTAGACAAACACCCTCAATATTTGGAAACAGTTTAGAAAGAACCCAGACTCTATGGTTACTGCAAAGGTTAGGCTAGATAAATGTTAAGACAACCAGACCATTTTATGATTAAGCCATGTCAAGTATTTTCTGTCATCACTAAACCTCGACTATACCGCAAAACATATACTGTGTTGCATTTTTTTAAGGGTGGCTACTGGCAAAACAGATTTGTTTTTTTCCAATGTAAAACCTTTATTTGAGAAGAACTAGCCTAACCCAATAATAGGCGAACAGCTTCGGGCTGCTTTCAGAATTATGGACAGTACCATGGACAGTATAATGCATCTTACAGAAAGGACTAACTATATTTAAAATGTACGCGTTTAAATCAACTGGCAGAAATCTATCCCCCAAAAAGTGCAATAATAGTCATGTTGAAGATAGATCTAATTCAAAGCATTATGACAGTAAAATAAAATGTACATGGATAAGGTCAAACATTTATTGCTATTTTTAAAATAAAAAATATTATTTTTTTAAGCAGTTATTTTCCATTATTATTTTTTAAAATGATACCACTTAGGCCTTTCATTTGGAGAAGGAAAATCAAACCATGACTATTAACCTAAAATTGTACTGTTATGTCTGATAAGTACATATCAGCATACAAATCCCAAGAACTCTGAGCACAACGCTAATGATATAAAGAGTTCATGAACAGTCCTAGCCCTACATCACAGAAAAAGCACAGAAAATGTGGTTAAAGGGCAAGCATTTTTTATAAAAGAATACTGACCGTAAAATAATGGACCAGTAAAACCTTGACGACAGCTGGCTTTAAAGAGAAACTTCAAAGATGTGAAGTGTGTGATGGAAAAATGGTTCCTAAAAAAATTATATGGATGTCACATAGCCTATCCCAGTTACTGCCTATCATTACAAGACTATTGAAGAACAAACACAATACTGTAAACACTTCAATTTGGTCTGTATTGATTCTCAAACAGATGTGACAAGAAAAAAAAGCTTTAAAAAAACATGAAATATGATTGATTGAAAAGACTGTCACTTGCTTTATAATGGCAAGAATCAATGCAGTATGAACAGCATTATTAAGAATAATAAAAAACACTGTTTCATTGGGAATGATACAATATCACAAATTTGATTTAAAACAAACACTTGCTTTCAGAAAACAGCGTAACTTATTCCTTTCACAGATTATGTAATTCCTCTATCAAAACAAATCTGTTAGAGCCCATTTATTAACTCAGAATCAATTTTTGCATCTAGCCTAGATAATAAACATTCAATAAGATCATGTTAATTCCCAAACTTCTGAAAGCATTGCTATTACTGTGGCCATGGGGGATGTCCCAAATAATTGAATTTGTTCATCCCTTGCCAAATAGCCTACCTTGAATTTCTCACCAATCCATTACATTTTCTATTTGCTCTCACAAATCCTGCTCTACATTATTACTGTGGCAACATGGGAAATCCTGATTGACAGACACTGTGGCAAGCTGTTCCAAGCAATTTTCTCTCTCACCCGCCCACTATCCTCTCGTCTGAAATTGTGAGCAACATCGGTTAGCCATTTCAAAACCACAGGGTTATGTGAAGGCACAGAAAGCTCGCCAAAACAGAAAATGCTACCGTATTTCCAAGGGACTCAAGAATTCCAAAGGCTATTTTACTTCCGAAGATGGTACGTCAATTTGAGACAATAGCTGGATCTGTAGTCGAGTCCAATGCTAGAGAAACCTACTAGAATATTCTCAGTTTCTCTGAGGATACTCTAACTTAGGATATGAAGTGAACATTTGACAGACAGATGTATGCCTTGGCAACAGAACCTGGTAAGATGAGTGGTGGCTGCTTGACGGTTGACTATACCAGCATGGAAAGGGGTTTGTCTTCTAACCAGAATGAACCTGCCATCTCCATTTTACAGCACACCGAGTATTCACGTGCGCTTGTGCAAACATTAATTGGGCTACGCTCAAGAGCTTTTACAGGCATATGGTGCTCACACGTTTCATTCTGCTGATCTTTCCACATCAAACATATTCGCCCCGTTCCAACAGATCATTTCTTTTCATTTCACTCCACCTCTGTGGAAAATACAATTCCATCAAAATGTCTTGATGTATCACATGCGTGGCTCCCGGACACAGAGGGATGCATCCGTCCTCTGTAGTTAGCTTTGCTAACTCCGACTCAAATGTGCACCAGGTTTCCTCACTCTGCAGTGGTCGCCCTGGAACAGGTTGTCCTCTCAACTCGAAATCGGTCACACACAAAACCTGGTGGGTCGCTGTGCTGCTCCCGGAGGCTGTGAGTAACGTCTCTAAACTAATTCAGCTTTCCCTGCCACATGCCAGTGAGTGCGAGAGTGAGGAGGCGCCAGTGAATCTGGGCAGACAGGCTCACCACCCAATGCTAACCGCCATACTACACAGGCCCTAATTAACGCAGGCATTCACGGCGTGGAAGCCTCTGCCTGATGAGAAATACGAAGGGGAAATAAAACGAGGCGCAGGGCACAGGACCCACACAGACGGAGGGATCGGATCAATTCCAACCTGAGGTTCTGACAGCGCTCCCTATTTGGTTCTTTGAAGGGGGGAGGGGGGGACAGCCAACACGATGGATGACAAAATGGAGAGAGAGAGACAGAAGAGGAAAACAATAGATTACACAAGAGAACCTCTGACCTGATTGCGGAGAGCTCTCTGCCTTTGTCTACACAGCGCCGCCTTTCATTTTTAATTCCCCCTTCACTGCAGAGTAATTGAGGATCTCTAATAAAGAATGGGTTTCAAAGCCTGCTGGCGCAGAGAGGGAGGGAAATATAGAGAGAGAGTGACAGGCTCTGTGTAAATCACAGAGAGTTCTCAAAAGAGGTTCTCAGGGAGGGGTGGGTGGCTGAGTGTGGGGAAGAGCAGAGCAGTGCCGGCAGAAGCACTTCGCCTTGGTTAGATTAGGCATGTTGCGTCAGATGAAAGGTCCGCTTGGGTTTTCATCTTTCTTTTGTTTCTCTCGCTAAAGCGAGTGTACAGAGATCCCTGTGAGCGGATACAGGCCCTCTGCTGTGACAGGCTGGGTGAGAGGATTTATCGAGTTTTCGCTCAGAGATGACGGCACACTGAGCGATACAGACGGCCCTATCGCTTTTGCAGACCCTGTTCCCTGCTTGGCTATTGACGTGGCTGCTAGCTGAGCGTGCTCTGCTACCCTCCGGACCTGGGAGCTTCACCTGCCTGCATTATTCAGCTCTCATTAAAGAGGGAAAGGCTGAGCCCCAATGGCCGACTCGCCTCTGCTTGCCAGGCTCGTAACTCACCGGTTTCATGGTTGGCCTTTAACAGACAGAGGCCACCTTCAGCTCTTCTAAGCCGCATTATTACTGCCACCCGCAGGGGGGACACCCGATCATCCCGTGCCCTCGCGAAGGAGGGCAAAGGTGGCACGTGGGTTGAGCAGCTGTTCGGTACGGAAAGGTTGAGCGGGGGCTGGAAACCCTATCTGTACTTGACCTAATGTGTTGCCCTTACCAGCATAAGCCCTGTAAGCTGTTTTAGGATCCCACGGCAGGTTAAATGCAGTCCATTTGGATCAGTGTCACTCATCAAATCAATCTCCTGGGGTCATGCCACAAACAACAAATATTATCCTTACCTGCCAAAGAGAGCGTGTCATCACTTAGCATGACCTCACTCTCCAATTAATTTGTATAGACTGCCTTGGCCAAATGCCGGACGTTCCAACGGTTTTCATATCTTAATAATGCTTTCACAGGTGTACACAGCCATCCACTGTAGTCTAGTTGAGTACTGAGTGATTAAAGGAAAAATCTAAAAAGGGCAATGTTCCACTACATAATTTTCCAATCCATCCACAGCTTTCTGTTTGTCCCCCCCATTCTCAAATGTCTCTCACTGAATCAATATCTACAGAATAAGAGAGCAGCAGACCATTTCCCTCATTCTAACAGCAATTTGTCATTTCAGTAACGCTCAGTGGAAAAAACTCAGTTTGCACAATGTATCCATGGCAACAGGCCCACTGAATAAGAAATTCCATGTTGATCAATTCCACAACATGCCGGTAGTGATGACAGAGGGATGGGGGGCAGATAAAAATATGACCATTCTTGAAAGGACAGCTTTCGTCTCTGTGGATAGCACCCTTAAAAAAACAAGAAACCAGGCAAGCCTAGTCCAGCCGGCCCGCAATAGAAAATGTTGCCACCTCGAGATTCGAACCCAGGTCGCCTGCGTGAAAAGCTGTGTCGTTAACCACTACACCAAGGAGCTGTACAGTTGCTGGGTGTCAGTATAGCCTCTTGTCTCTACCCTGAACAAATCCTCTTTTGCCACGGGCCGTTTTAATAGTTAATTGACAATTTGTGAATGATATTGATACAGTTAAACCGACTAACGTTTCTTACTATGTATTGTGTTTGCCACTGGCCGTTTGAACAGCGTATTAGCCAGTAATAAGCTTTACCAGTATCTACTAACGCACTGGAATAGTCATAAGAATTGAGCAATTGCTAGAGAGTCTGCCAAAGCGATTTCATTTCATGGCATAACAGCGTACTTTTCATTCGTGAATGACATTTATACAATAACTATCAATAAAGGTGACGATAACTAACCTTTTCATCAAGTGAAAAAACGAGAGAGTTGTGGAATCTACCAGAAATAATAAATGTTGTTACTCTCAATAGATTCAAATGTAGGTCTTTCATATGAGAGACACTGTCTTTAACCACTACGCCACGGCATCAAAAGTTTCAGCAGTCGCTAGACTCCATTAAAGATTGTGTTAAATAGGCTTACTAGTATCTACTAACTTCCTAGGAATAATCATAAGAATTGAGCAATTTCTAGCGAGACTGAAGATGAACTATTCCATGCCAGAAACAGTCACAATATAACCATATACAGTTTCAGGTTTCGGTTTTAGCCAGCGAAGTTTTCGCCAATACGGAATAATTCACAATGCGTACTTCGCTTTGCCTGCGAGGAGATACGAACTTGGGACCTATAGTTCACAAGTCCGCTTCTCTAACCACTACGCTATTAACAAAGGGTAGTCAGTCAGTCAGTAAGAGACATTCGCTCTTCTTAGCCAGCTCCGCTTACGCGGTTGTAAAGCTCTGTGGAATAACAACAAAATAATGACTTCAACGCTGACAGAAATAGAAATATTCCTGCGGGGTTCCAGGTAATGACGAATCGTCAGGACCAGGAGAGGTCAGACAGGCTCCATCTCCGCTAAATGTCAGAAAGTTGGTCGCAGCCACCTGCTAGAGTGCTGGACTTGAAAAAGAAAAATATTCAACACACTGTAGTGCACTTAAAAGGTACTCGGTCCCTCGCGCATACAGTTTGGCTGCCCTGCCTAAGACGTGTTGAATCGGTCAGCCCTGAAGGCGTAAGAGCAAATCTCTTTTTATCTTCTTGTGACAGACCGTGGGTTTTTGAGGTTCAGCTGGGCCACGCTGTCGTCGCCGCCTCACACCGAGCAAAGCCTACACAGAGAAATGGGGAGCTCTTCAGCTGCCAGATAATCCGCCGCAGAGGCAGAAATGAAACATTTCCTATTGCTTTCATCTCCATTCCCATGGCGCATGCATATGAATAAAGTAGGGCAGTCGGCGTGTATCAGATTTCACTCCATCATGATCGGTGGATGACTCCAAAGAGTGGAGGAGAAAGAGGAAACGATTTCCCCCCTGTGTAATAGGTTCACAGAGAGGGAGCGCATGCAGCCCGAGCCGCCATGTCACAGATCATTTCCAGGCCATTTACACAAGGCACAGGAACCTTGGTCCGCCGACGCCTCTGGCCAAGCAGAGGTTCCCACCTTCACAGACCTGACAAGTTGCCAGATTGATTTTCCCAGAAGTGTGAAGTGCAGCTATGGAACCTTTTCAGTAGGCAGCATTAGAGAGCAGAGCCACCCACCACTAAAATGGCCCCATATCAACCCAGAGACCAGGAAAGGTACGGGGAGGGACACAAAGGTAATCCTTGGACTCAAGGACAGCAGGCAATTTTCTCCTCTCACTTACGTGAGTTCAGACAGCCATTACAGCTCCAATAATCACTACTCTAGACACTTTGTGCACACATCCCAGCAGCTCAGTGACAGTCGTGAGGTCTCTGAAGCACCGCGCCATCAATTGTGTCATGTTTTACTAGCCACAAGATATGACTCAAGCCGTGCGGATACATTTAAGTTTAACTGCATTTCAGCACCAGATGGATAAGCAGATGCATTCTACAGGTCAATTTGTCAATTGAAATAAACTGTAACAGCTGAGACGAGTAACTTCCCGACACTAGATATCGATCACACAGCCCTCACTGCAAAGCTTCAGAGGTCAGCCAAGATCTGCTGCTTTATGGCTTTACAACCAGGGCTTCAAACTAAGGGCTTGTTTACATTATGAGAGAGAATAAAACGCTTGGCTTATCTTAGTTTTCATAATTTCCATAGCTTTTCAACTTACACCGGCAAGTTCGAGACATACCACGCAATTGTGGCTGTCAATCATAGGAAAATCGAGCAATGTGTACGCACTGCACAGAAACTACATACAGTTCTGAGACAATTGTCTTCACACTTGCAAAACTCTGGGGGGGGGGGGG
>JACXGI010015960.1:0-16652 GCA_016801175.1 Esox masquinongy | reverse complement strand
AGTGTCTGTTAAATTCCAACACACGCACACCTCATTTTACTTAATGAGGTACTGATTAGGTGATTACCTGAACCAAATCTAATTTAACAAGGAAAAGTATAAAAAACAATGCTGGGGTCATCACTATCCTCTGGCAATAGGACCAGCTGGATGGCAAAAACAGTGCAAGTAGTATTAAAAAAAAAAAAACCTATTCAGCATGACAAAAAAGTTGAAAAGAAAAGCTTTAAGTGAGGAAAAGAAGGGTTCAATTCTGGCTTTACTGGCAGAGGGATGCAGTGAGCGTCAGGTTGCTTCCATCCTGAAAATTTCAAAGACGGCGGTTCATAAGAACAAAGTCAAGCAACAGACATTGGGGACAACAAAGCTACAGACAGGCAGAGGGCGAAAACGACTGTCCACTGACTGAGATTACCGTCAACTCATTCGAATGTCACTTAACCATAGGATGACATCAAGTGACCTACAAAAGGAATTGCAAACAGCAGCTGGGGTGAAGTGCACGGCGAGGACGGTTGGAAACAGGCTCCTAGGGGCAGGGCTAAAGTCGTGCAAAGCTAGAAAAAAAGCCCTTCATCAATGAGAAGCAAAGAAGAGCCAGGCTGAAGTTTGCAAAAGACCATAAGGATTGGACCGTAGCGGAATGGAATAAGGTCATCTCTGACGAGTCAAATTTCCAGCTTTGCCCAACACCTGAATCGGGCAGATTTGTCTTTGTGAAGGACGCATGAATCAAGCCAAGTACAAGGTTATCCTGGAAGAACACCTGCTTCCTTCTACTCTGACAATGTTCCCCAACTCTGGGAATTGGTTTTTCCAGCAGGACAATGCTCCATGCCACACAGCCAGGTCAATCAAGGTGTGGATGGAGGACCACCAGATCAAGACCCTGTCATGGCCAGCCCAATCTCCAGACCTGAACTCTATTGAAAACCTCTGGAATTTGATCAAGAGGAAGATGGATAGTCACAAGCCATCAAACAAAGCCGAGATACTTTAATTTTTGTGCCAGGAGTGGCATAAAGTCACCCAAAAGCAATGTGACAGACTGGTGGAGAGCATGCCAAGACGCATGAAAGCTGTGAGTAAAAATCAGGGTTATTCCACCAAATATTGATTTCCGAACTTTTCCAAAGTTAAAACATTAGTATTTTGTTGCTGAAAAATGAATTTGATTTCTTTGCATTATTTGAGGTCTGAAAACAATGCATCTTTTTTTGGTAAAAGACAATATTTTTATTTGGAATTTGGGAGTAATGTTGTCAGTAGTTTATAGAATAAAAAACTGTTCATTTTACTCAAACACATACCTATGAATAGTAAAACCAGAGAAACTGGTAATTTTGCAGTGGTTTTTTCCAGAGCTGTATATAGTCAGTAGTATAGGTAGGTAAGCGATGTCCAAAACAGCCCCACGTGCCTGTATGCACTCCCGACAATGTCTGGGCATGCTCCTGATGAGACGGTGGATGGTGTCCTGGGGATCTCCTCCCAGACCTGGATCAGGGCATCAGTGAGCTTCTGAACAGTCTGTGGTGCTACTTGGTGGTGTCAGAAGCACCGATACATAACGTCCCAGATGTTCTCAATTGGATTCAGGTCTGGGGAACAAGAGAGCCAGTCAATGGCATCAATACGTTTGTCATCCAGGAACTGCCTACACACTCTGGCCACAAGGCTGGGCATTTTCCTGCATCAGGAGGAACCCAGGGCCCACTGCACCAGTGTAAGGTCTGACGATTTCATCCCAGTACCTAACAGCAATCAGGGTACCATTGGCTAGCACGTGGAGGTCTGTGCGACCCTCCAAGGATATGCCTCCCCAGACCATCACTGACCGACCCATGCTGGATGATGTTGCAGGCAGCACATCGTTCACCACGCCGTCTCCAGACTCTTTCACATCTGTCACATGTGCTCAGTGTGAACCTGCTATCATCTGTGAAGAGAATGGGACGCCAGTGGCAGACCTGCCAATCGAGCTGCACGGTGCTGGGCTGTGAGCACAGGTCCCACTAGAGGACTTTGGGCCCTCATGCCACCCTCATGGAGTCTGTTTCTGACAGTTTGGTCAGAAACATTCACACCAGTATCCCGTTGAAGACCAACTGCTCTGGCAGTGCTCCTCCTGTTCCTCCTCGCACAAGGGCAGATATTGGTCCTGCTGCTGGGTTGATGCCCTTCTAGGGCCTGTCCAGCTCTCTTCATGTAACGGCCCATCTCCTGGTATCTCCTCCATGCTCTTGAGACTGCTGTCTCCCATTACAAAACTTTTTGCAACAGCACATATGGATGTGCCATCCTGGAGAAGCTGGACTACCTATGCAACCTGAATGGGCTGCAGGTACCGCCTCATGCTACCAGTAGTGACAAGGACACTAGCAAAACACAAAGCTGGAGAAGAGTCAATCAGGAAGGATAAGGAGAAAGCACTTGTAGCCACAAAAACCATTCCCTTTTTGGGGGCTGTCTTGCTATTGCCTCTCCAGTGCACCTGTTGTCACTTTCATTTGTACCTGAACAGGTGACATTGATTCACAATCGCTTATGCTTCCAAACCGGACAGAATGATATCCCTGAAATTAAACTGACTTGGTGTTATACTGTGATGATTATGTGTTCCCTTTATTTTCTTGAACAGAGTATTTTCTGTAGCCACCACACATGTATCTGTTATTTGCAATGGTGTCATCTGTAGCCAGTGAATGCTAAGTGGTTGTTCAAGAACTTACGTTGACATTTCAACTTCCTGAAAAAAACTGATTGGTACAATATGTCAACAAAACTGGCAAACATAGGAACTATCAGTTTGGTCGAAAATTAGGTTTATATAGCAAAAATGAAAACAATCTTTTGAGGAATGTAATATTGCCAGGTTATTTAGGGTAAACAACACAACTAGTCTCAGTTTGAAGCATTTTGGAGTAGGTTTCCGCTTGCAATGCAGCTTTTGTGGCTTTGGTCGCAGTTTAAATTCATGAATTTGGACGATGCTAATAATGCTAAATCCAGGCTGGGACATGGCTTAGTTTGAAAAATGACTCCATGGGCCTTCAAGAACAACTCGGGGTAAGCAGAATTTCCCCCAAAGATGAGTCTAAGTTGAACAACGCCTTAATTTGATTCCTTTTGCAGTGGTTCCCAACTCGTGATTATAGGACTTTCTACACGAGGTCGATGGTCACCTAATCAGTAGATTCCGATGGCCTCATTTGTCCCTTGTAAAAAAAAAAAATATATAATTCTGTAGGTACGAAGTGAAATCATTAATAAGAAGTGATAGCTAAATTACTAAAATATACAATTGTATGTGCTATACTTGAATTAGGCCTACAGAATATCTGGTATTGTAGCCACTGGTCAAGGCATTCCTGGTCTGTCGCCAGAATGCTCGGGCCGTCATTTTCTAACTGTTAGGTCTACGAACATGATATCTTTATGTTCCTAGGGTTAGGTAAGTTCTGGGTTAGGCTACTAGCGACGTCCAAGATCTGCAATAGCAACTCAGCCAGGGGTACAAGGTGTGCTCTGCGCTTGCCTACTTACTAGTCATTATGGCACTAATCCCATGACGTGAATAAATTGGCTGTCTAAAGTCGCGTTCACAACAAATCCCAACTTGAGAAAATGAAATCAAACCAAGACTTAACACGGCAATGATATTACTTAGTCGTAAGTTCTGAGACAGTAAGTATGGCAGGCGAAGTGAAATAGGTTCCATCATAAAGTACAACAGAATAACCGAGGCAGGTCATTCGAAGATAGCAATTTTGTATTCAGGTTGCGCGATAGTTCGGAAAGTCACAGAACGCAACAACTTTCGGACCCACTCTTCACTTGAATGAGGCAATTAATGGTCCATGGTTAATGTTACACAAAACACACATGAAAAAGCTGAGAATCAAACTGATTTAATAACTTGTTGATATTGACGAACAAATTCAACCCAGAAGGATTGTAAGTAGAGTCCATAGAGATTATACACATGCCTTTGTTGCCGAGAAACGTGGCCGAGCGTTAATGAGTGTTGGTGTAATTGACTTCTGAACAGGCCATTTTGTAATTAACTTCTGTCAAGCCGTTTAAACAGCTACTGTAGTTTCGGCCGAAGCTATATTCACTCATGAATTATTGGAAAACAATGCATTCATTTAATTAAGCCTTCGTATAATTTATTAATATAGCTACATTGTTGACCAAATAATGTTTAATAATACACTATAAAAATTCTCAGTAAGTGCAGAACTTCCGGTTCACAATCTGTTTATAATAGTAGCCTGGGAAATGTGATTTTTTAAAACATGTTTGCTGATTGCGACAAACACTCAAACCCCCGCTGGGTAAGTGGTCCACAAAGAGTATGCCTTTGTTTGCAAGAAACGATTTTGCTTAGCCTTTAAAACAGTGTAACTATACAGCATGATACTATTTTGGTATATGGGTGGCAGATAAGTGGTCAAGAGCCTGATTCTCATTTGAGCCTGGTGCTCATTTCAAATCAGGCAAGGTTTTGTCCATCATACACAGGCAAAGTCAAATTAATGATGTAGTTAAATGACGATAAATGAGTTACAGCAGCAACCACAAGGCTGTCATTCTCAGTAGGCTATTTTATAATGGTAAACACAATTGACCAACGTTAGCCACATTAGCTAGCGCCTAAGCGGAATTAGTATGCAAATAAACGAAATTGCTCATACTTAGAAAGTTTAGCTAACATGACTCAGTATTTATGCAAGCATTTAATGAATGAATGGCATATACGGTAATATTATATCTGTGATATGACATTTACTTTACAAAATAATTGAAGAAGGCGTCCGGATGATCCATATTCCTATATGTTGTTGTAAAGAGTTCTGACACCGCTAACTGCCACTTTCTGACACCAGTTAGGCCCCGCCCACAAAATACGTAATTACTGTTTACTAACAAAAAAGGGTCCTGTAAATCACTTTGAATCAAAGTTTTACACTCCCCAACAGTAGAGGGCGAGTTACAAAAATGTGAGTCACTGTTTATGGATTTCAACCTATGACTCGGATGTGACTAACATATTAAGTAAACAACAAAACATGTCACGACATTTATTTTACCGAGCTGCTGATATTGTTCAACTCATCAGGTTGACAGCAAGGTCTCTTTGCACGCAAAATCCGAAGGAGCATCTGACTCTCAGACAGCAAATCAATGGAATAAGGTAGATCGCTATCAAAGTTGTCAGCAAGCTAGCTAGACTGATGTAGGTGCCTTAGTTACACAATTCGGCTGATGTGACTTTGGCCATAGGACTAGTTAATCGTGTCCATAGGACATAGTTAATCGTGAAATTAATTAAAAACGCCACCAGCAACTAACGTGCATTGCTAATAGGTCCAGGCCTACTTAATTTTCCAATTCAACTAAAGTTGTAACTGAGCCAAATAGCCCACCGTATGTATAGCATCACCTGACGCTTCTGGTCTTCAAATCCAGTGTGGCCAGGCTTCTGAGCTAGAGGGAATGCGGCGAAATTGATAAGAGTTGTAATCGATAAAACATGTGACCTCAACACAGTTCTAACGTCTTGCTCTCACCGAATCAACCAATCACGTCCAATCAGTCTTTACAATAACAATTATAAAATCTAAGCACTTTAAATCTGTTCTGCTGAGCCGTGTTGGTCCAAAACCCTATTGAGACTATATTGACCTTTACTCTATTTTGGCATTACCCATATCTATCTAGCAACAGATCATATTAATCACCCATTTACAAAATATGTGATGACATTTTTCATCTGCAGGAGTATTGTCCTGAACAACCCTAAGAAGAGAAATGCCCTGTCCCTGTCCATGTTGAACTCCCTGAGAGATGACATCCTGGCTGACAACAGTGATGACCTCAGAGTCATAATCATATCCGGTAAGCTTTCATCAGAGCACTGACCCATGATTAGGTGCCCCCCCCTTCATTAACACACCTGGTTTGCATGTGTTACAGCTAAAGGACCTGTGTTCTCCTCTGGGCATGACCTGAAGGAGCTGACATCAGCACAGGGTAGAGATTACCACACTAAGGTGTTTCAGGCCTGCTCCCAGGTATGTAACACACACACACACACACACACACACACACACACACACACACACATAACCACACTCATTTTGGGTGTTGAAGGTTATGACCCTGATTCAAGACATTCCCGTGCCCGTGATTGCCATGGTGAATGGGGTTGCCACAGCAGCAGGATGCCAGCTCGTTGCCAGCTGTGATATCGCCGTAGTGACGGACAAGTCCAGCTTTGCCACGCCAGGGGTCAACGTTGGTCTCTTCTGCTCTACGCCAGCCGTCGCTATAGGAAGAGCTGTCCCCAAGAAGGTACATGTACACACACACTGTTTTACTATCTTAACCCTAAAACATTGCAATTCATAGTCCTACTTTCCTTAACTGCCTTAACAGTAAATCTGACCATAACCCCAAGCCAAGTTTTACCATAACCCTATCCCAAAAATAATCCACTCAGGGTCAAATTCTTCTTGTTTTACTATCCTTTCAGGGGTTTTTGGGCCCCACGAGGTTAGTAAAACCTGTATGCACACGGACAGACACTGTTACACTGATATATTTAGTCATTTTACAGGTAGCCATGGAGATGCTGTTCACAGGAAACCCGATATCAGCCCAGGAAGCTTTGCTGCACGGGCTGGTCAGCAGGGTTGTGCCAGAAGAGCATCTAGAGGAGGAGACATTAGCCATCGCACGGCGTGTCTGTCAGGCCAGCAGGCCAGTCGTTGCCCTTGGCAAGGCCACCTTCCACAGGTGTGGCTCAATCTGCAGAGGCTTTACCACAACTGGAGCAGTCAGGCCTGTTGTGCGTTTATTATTGCGTCTATACCAGAGTGCAAAACATGGTTTGTGTCGGTACAGCGGTGTTGTAGAACTTGAGCCATTTTCCACCCATCACATTCAGTTACATTTGAATTATTTTGTCGTTTGAGTGTATATGCACTGATATGACTGAATGCAAAAATACATGATTTTCTCTTAGATAAATACTACATACATACCATGTGTAGTTGTGTATATATATAACTTCATAATTTAATTACTATCCCAGGCAGATGGCTCAGGGGCGGGACGCAGCCTACGCCACAGCCTCTCGTGTCATGGTGGATAACCTGGCTCTCAGAGATGGACAGGAGGGAGTACGGGCCTTCATAGAGAAACGGAAACCTGTTTGGACAAACAAAGCCGAGAAGGCCCATGAGTGACGTCTGCTAGACTGGCCTACAGGGCCATGTGAGGGGTCTGCAGCCCCTGGACTGGATGGTGTGAAGTGGTGAACCTGCCCCCAACTGGACCTGAAACCACCACAGAACACACAAGCTTGAGGGGGACATTTGGAAGTTAATTCCCTGCTAATTGTTATTGTGATTATCTGATGGGGATGGATAATGTATGGCTGTCTTCTTCTGTGCCCTTAGGAAGGAACTGACAGTAGGTGAAAAGGTAGACTATCACTTGATGTGATAGGTTTCTAGAACAAATTGGGCACTACTTGTTGAAAAAGTGTTTGGTGTGAGACAGAATGTAAGTGTTTAATGTGTATAATCAAAAGTAATACATTTTGTTCAGAACTGATTAAGCCAATCAGCTGATAATTATGTATATACATTGAAACTTAATAAGCCCAAAGACTGAGTGCGAAAGAAGCTATTGAATAAAATACCCTTCAACTTCATGAGCTCGCACTGGTTAATGAAAGGTCCTAGATCTAGTAGAGGTTAACTAGTTGGGATTGATGCATCAATTGAATGTTTTGCAATTAAACGTTTTGCAGGTAGGCTGTGCTACTACCCAATCAAGACTGGACTACTGGAGACTTTACAGAATAATACCATTACATTATTTTATGCATTTGCACTTTCTCGCCACATGAGGGCACTATTGTATATCTTAAGAAGCAAAGGTTCTGAGAATGTTAAGATCAAACGTTAGCTCATCGCAATGACTGTATTCCTAGTTTGGCTGACATAACACAACTAGTGGTGCAAATAGACACATTTTACTCTCCTGGTGTATACAGTAAAACCGTAATAAACTGCTACATTTTGTGCAGCCAGACTAGCCGGAAGCTGCATAGGTTTGGAGGAGAACGCAATTATCTTTGAAAGGTTTCTCTTCATTACAGGGTTGAGTTTTCTAAAATGAGCTGATGAATGGTTGGCATTTGTTATTCCCTTCTCCAGGGATTCAAGGACACTAAACCTCGAGCTTTGTGGTTCATTCCGAAAAATGTGTGAAGAGACTTCACTGATATATGAATGGAATAGCAATAACTATCCTACTGACATTTAAAAAAAAATCCATACTCACAAGATTATACATACACACGATCAGAGGTTTTCACCCCAAGTTGTTTAATTAAAGCAAAGTCTCTGAAGAATTATCGGATAAACCATTTAACAGTTAGTTATTTAACAAAAAAATAAATGACTTCTTAAAGAATGCATGTTCATATAAAACAGTATCGTTATACTGTTGGAGAATGAAAGTGTTATATCAAACAAGTACATACAGTATTAGAAACCAGCAAAGTAGGTGTTTGAATAAGTATTGAAAGATCTGAATTCATACAAGAAATATGTATTCATCAGTAAGTATTCATGTGTGCAAGAAATTATTTGATATGATTGTGAAAGTGCTGGTAACTGAACAGTAGTGAAGTTGTCTGGTGCAAAATATAAGACTGTAATATGACTTGATAGAAATATGAGCTTGTGATTAGAGCATATTGCTGTAAGTACAGTACTTCAATACTGGTATACATTCCCCTCTATAGAAACTAGTTGCAGCTGACAATCACTTTTGGTAACATAAAAATACTGTACTATTAATATTTCATTAATATTCAAGTCATTAGAGGGAAGTTATTCAGTACTTTAGGGGAGAAAATGGGGAGAACAAAATGTAATCTCTTGATATGGGGTTTACACTGGCCTCGATATCCAAACATACAGTACACACAGCATTTGGGTTACAGAAATGTACGGTGATTATTTGAAATTAGTCGTTGCAAAAGTGAGCAACTCGTTATACAGTGGCGGTGCTTCAAATTGTTGCTGTATTTGACACTTCTCTGTAATTCTATTATTTAATTTAATCTCTGAACAAAAGATATTCACAATCGTAGCGTTAATGGAACTCTAAAGTAAATATCTTGGGAACAAATTGATAAAAAAAAATAAAGATGGAACAGAAAAAAAATCACTGAGTTTGTCTCGCCAGGAGAAAATTCCCCTATTTATGGATAACTTTTAAATAACTCAGTATGTTACCAAAAATCTTCTGCTGTACATTTAAGCTCTAAGAGACATACATATATACACATACTTTTTAAACGCCTGTCATTAATTAATTAACATCCCAAAAAATAAAATAACTCTTCATTGGGGGGGTCTTTTAAGGGGGGGTCAGTAAAAAGGTCAGAAGATGGGGTGTCCTGCAGCGTTCATGATGCTCAATGGGTGTTAAGGTCAGGACATCACACAAAAAGCACAAATAAAACAAACTAAAAAAAAACAACTCCTTCCAACACGCCAACAACCCGGCCGTTTTCTTCTCCTGCCAGTGTCAGTGACTACACCTCAAGTGTCTTGGTAACACTCATCTCTCCTCTCAAAGCAACATAGACTCCTGCATGGCAAAAGCCTCTGGTGCATGCCTGTAGTGTGGTCCTCCAAACAGAGGGGGGAGCTGCTGCCTTATGGTTGGATGCTGCCCCTGAAACTGTGTCCTGTAGTGAACAAGGCCGTCAGGGCCGGGCGGGAAGGTGAACTCCTGAACGGGGGACATCTGGGCCCTCTGGAAGCTGGGGGAGCGGGGCAAACCGCCGGGGGAACGGGTCACGTCACCACCCTCCTGCTGCCCCCACGGCTGCACCTCCACTGCTCCTACCCGGCCTGGCCCCTCAGGGAAGTAGGGCAGGGTCTGCTCCCCTCTCCTGGACCCCTCGTACCTATTGTAGTCAACAGGAGGGTACACGGAATGGGCGGCCACAGGGGAGGTGAGCCGGGTGGGCTGGCGGAGGTACGCAGAGGAGTTAGCAGCAGGACTGTTGATCTGCATGGCGGGAAGGTCCATGGGGGCTTCAGTGGTCCGGGTGGGCTGGGCCGGGCTCAAAGGCTGCCTGCGGTAGGTGGCGTAGGTGTTGTTCATGAGGCCCTTGTCTGGGGACAGGCTGGGCCGCTGTGTGGTAGCGTACGCCCGCTCCCCATACACCAGGCCCATGGATGGAGCCCCTTTGGAGGACAGGGGGACGTATTTCCGGTCCTCGCCCAGTCCCCTCTGTTCCAGGCTCATGTTGTAGGGGGGGTAGTGGAGCGGCGCCATAGAGGGCTGGCCGGGTGAGTACTGCTGGGGCGGCGTGTGGTACTGGTACTGGCTCTGTGCGTTGGGGTGGACGTAGGGTCTACCCGCTGTCGCGGGGCTGTTGAGGGACCCGGGAGTATGGTGTTTGGCCGGTCTGGCTGCCGGCCCCACAGAGACCATTCCCCCTGCCAGGCCCGGGGGAACCTCGCTGGGCCTCACCTGCGAGAGCGGCCGCTCCGGCTCCGGGACCTCCGCAAAGTCCTGCTCCCCAGGCACATTGTCGTACTGGGAGGCGTTGGAGCCACGGTTGGAGCCCGCGGTGAAGCCCCTGGAGCGCGGCCGGCGGTGGAGCAGCTTGACGTCGTCGGGGCTGGAGGGGGCCGGGGAGGAGTTCAGCTGGACCTCCCTAGCCGCAGCCGCCTTGACCGCCTCCAGCTTCGTCTCGGAGGGCTTGACCCAACGCGGGGCCATGTCTCGACGGGAGCTGTTGAGTCCGACGTTGGTGTTGTGGTTGGCGGTGGCATGGCCCTGAGGCTTCCCTCTGTCCACCGCCACCGTAGGAGGGTTGAACCGTGGCGAGGGCGTGGGCACCGGGGACGGTATCGGTGTGGGTGTGGACCCTCTCTCCGGGGTGGCCAGATTTGGGACCTGGGGCTGTTTGTAGAGGGGGTCGAGGGACACGGGGATCTCTCCAGACCCCCGCGACCTGGCCTCCCTCTTCTCCCTTTTTTTATCTTCCCTTTTCTCAACGAACTTCTCCAGGGAGTCCCTGCGTGCCCGGCTAGGGGGCCGGTTGTCCCGCTTGCGCTCGGGGGAGGAGCTGGGTGCCTTCGGGGGCGGGGGCTCGGCCGGCTGGGAGTGGCTCTGCCCATTTGCCACGTGGTTCTGGTGGAACGCCGCAGGCGCCTCGGGAGGAAGCTGCCCAAGAGGGTTCTTGGGTTTCTCATCGTCTTTACCTGCACCAACAGAACAGACAGAAGGCTGGTTAGAGCACCTGGCGCGACGACACTAACGACAAAGCCATGTTTAAACCATGAATATTCAACAAGGGCAATATGGATTCATGCAACATTACTGCCGACGGGGGGTTGAAAGTAAAGAGAGAATTACATTCACCACAGACGAGAACCCAACCAAAGACAGAAAAAAATACAGCATCTGAAATATATTATCATACATTCTCAGAGTGTGGGCCAGAGGCGTCCAATTAGGAAATGCCAATTCAAAGGTGTAGACTCTGAAATGACGACTTTCCGCTCTGTTTCATTAAACTGTGCTTAGCTGCAGCAGTAGACCCCGGCATCAGAAGGTCAGACTGAGATTGTTCTTGGCTAATGGACTGTCCTTAAAGACTTTATAAACACTTGTTAGAGGTGAAGTAGGGAACATGAGGTCACAAATCATTAATAAATCCACTCTATGCGGTGTAAACTCTATAACTCAATGAGTATATCATGATATATTCTTATATTGCCTTATCTACCCTGTGTTGTGAAAATAAAATGTAGAGTACAGGCGACACACAGATACAGAGAAACAAACAGTGAAGGTGTGACGCTGAATGTGTTGGGGTCTGGAAGGAACAGGGTGTCCACAATCACCATAGAAACCAGGAACTACGAGCTGGAGAAGAGGAAGTGATGTGACTGGACCAGGAAGTGTTGTGAGCTTGAACCTGGACGCGCTGTCACTGACTGCCTTTAACTAAAAAACCTCAGGTGGCATAGCGATGTTCCAGTAGTATGTCCTATCTCTCCATCCTTCTGCCCATGTGCAAACAAAATGGAGACACTTGGCCTGTTCATCACAGTATCCACCTCAGCCCTCTTATTGAGGACCCAGCAGAGAAGGACAAGAGTATTAAGGATTGCAACCAGGAAAAACATGGATTCCTCGACACACATGCTTTAGTGTTGCTGAGTTACAGATAGAATGCAGTGTCGACCCCTAGATAAAACGCTAACACGGACATTAACCTATTCAAACTTTTGTTTAGGCTCGAACTGAAAGCCTCATCCAGCAATTTAGCTGTCAATGTTTGAAGTGTTTTGGCTCCTGAATGCCAATTTCTAAATCACGACATGACATGCGGCTGGTTTACTGGCAGCAGATTGGTTGAAGATGGAAGCTCTTCTTACTACAGTTGAATAAAAGCCTCCAGCCGCATCATCCCTGGTGATGCTTATTATGCTGTCACCAGGAAGAGAAAATAGCCCTGTCACTGTGTCTCTGTGTACAGCACCAGGGAGACAGGATGCTACAGTTCATTTTGAGGTTTAGCCATCATGTAGCATAGAAATCCTCCCACATATGGTAAGAGATGTCAATTGGTGACCAGACATATTTTTAGGTAAGATGAAAGTACTCTCTTATTAAATGAAAGTACTGACTCAAAGTACCTCATTAGAATAAAATATTAACTCAAAGTAGCTTAATAACTGAAAGTACTGACTGAAAGTACTGTTTCTTCTTAACTGAAATCTTATTAAGTGAAAGCACTGTATAGTGAACCAAAATACAAAACATGCAACAAGTTGAGTTGCAGTTCATTTAAGGAAATTAGTTAACTGAAATAAATAAATTAGGCCCTAATGTATGGACATACCAAATTGAAAATATCTTACTAACCTACATAATAGACTCAAAGTATACCTTATTAATGGTAGATTCAGACTTAAATGGTCATTTCTGTTTATTGGTAATCCCTGTTTATAGTACAGCAGTGTAGCTGCTGCAAGCTTTGCCATTTGCCTGCAGAAACCATGAAAGTGGGATGAATAGAGGACCCATCCCCTACAGGACCCCGAAAGTACGCTTAAAGACAACAGCGGTCTTGACTGAGTTCCAGTTGCGCTAGCGTTGTGAGAATGTTTTGTAAGGGAACCCCAGGGCTGCTGGGACAGACAGGTGACAGACAAACGGACGGACGTAAAACGGGGGGTTGACGGGGGGGAGGGAAGGACAGATGATTACAGAGGGGAAGACCAGTCAGGGAAGCCCACCGGTTACTGCTGTAGGAGGGGATGTGGTCCCCCCTCCCACTCACACATTTGTAGGCTGGGCCCAACGATTGGGAGAAGAAGGAGAAAAGGCAGATTAAGCAAGACAGAGAAGATTAGACAGACACAGTCTATCAACAATTAGTACCAGAACTAATACTACACAGCGGTTAGCAGGAGAGCTGGGTGTATCAAATGTTACCAAGTGGTTAAGGCTGAATACACTGTCAAGTTACCTATGCTGGGTGTGGACATCTCGGAGCTTGCATGTGGCAGTTGTCTGATCTACAGTACGTGTGTGTGTGTGTGTGTGTGTTAATGTGTGTGTTGACTGTAGTGTAATGCAGGAGTTTTCAAAGTTGGAGACAGCAGGCATCCCTTTAGAGGACACTAAAGCCCCCCTCCCCACCCAACTAGTAAATGCATGCAATGATGTAATAAAATGAAATCAGCATCATTACAAAATAAAAATAAGCAGTCAATCCGTTTGTGTAGTAGGCCAGTAAAGAGCAAAACAATCAACTGGCTTGTGGCAAAGAGGGTCTAGACACGATCCTATCCATTACTGCACACTGGCTCCTTCCAATTCACGCGCATTTACAGGCTTTTTCTCAATTTAATTTTCCAATTTTGTCTGATGAGAGAAATTTTCTTTTCAACACTGTGTTCTTAATATACAGACAGTTTCAAACAATCAAATTTATTTTAGAAAGCCCTATTTACATCAGCAGTTGTCACAAAGTGTTTTTACAAAACACCCAGCCTATAATAAGTCTACATACCAGTGCTGTGTGTAAATAAATGAATCCACCATTTACACCTGCTGGCCACCTGTTCAATCTTTGTCCTTACGACTGCTAAAGTCCATATTGTATAGCTATACATAATAACATGCTATAGCAAAATTATTCAATCAGTCCTGTTTATAAGCAACACCCGGCCACCGCTTTCTCCATCTCGCAGTCAACATCTGGAAAGTTACGTGCGTTCCACCGTTACTGGGTGAATCAAAACTGAGAAGAAATGACAATGTCAGGTTATTAAATATTTATCTGCTGTTGATATGTACTCATTATTAGAGAACAGCTTCGCTTGGGCTTTACAGTTACTTTTCCAATTTCTTTACTGCCTCCCCTGAAGGTCTCTGGCGATCCCCTGGGGAGCCACACCTCACACTTTAAAAACACTCGGTCTAATGTCATTTGTGTGTGTGTGTGTGTGTGTGAGAGAGTGTGAGAGAGAGGGATACATGAGAGACATGGTCAACTACCTGGTGCAGGCAGCTCCAGTTTGGTCTTCCTGAGCTCCGCCATGTTGTTCTGTAGCTGCTCAATCACAATGTCATCCTCAAAGTAGAAGTCCTTAGCCAGAGTCACCTGCAGAAACTCCACTAGCTCCTCCATGGACAACCTAAGCAGGTGCTCTGCAAACACACACACGTACAGTATCAAAGTGACCGATCAGATCTGACATTGCAAATTTACTGTGTGATTTCCTCAAAATGACTAATCCGTTTAAACTTTTCATAAAACACCCATCCCCGGGACTCCATCCCGTTTATTCATTCTAAAATGTCATTTCACACCCCAAAACACACACGGTTTGAGTTAGACTGAGGCCGGGGGCTTTGAATGAGCTGGCTAAAACATCCTTGTGGATCTCAGACAACCAGATGGCCACAATAACAGGCAGTCCTTATATAATGCTCTTACTCTTGTGCAGTTTGAGGACAGTGTACGACATAGCGGTCAGAACTCTCTCCCCTTCCAGGATATAGATGTCCCAGATCCTCAGTGTCAGCGTGAAGGGAGTCTGAGAGAAATGAGAGGAGGAGTTCGAGAGAGAGGGAGTTCCAGAGAGACAAAGTGTGTGTGCGTGAGAGAGTGTGAGGGAGTAGATAGAGAGGATGGATGAGAAACAAATAAAACAGCTTCATTACTGAAGTGACCACAGCTATTTGCTAATTGACTTTCATTAGCCCAACAGCGGAGGAGGGCATGTTGGGATAATGAGTCCTTCTTCAAAGCCAGACTTTAAAAGCTGCAGGGCATGAGACACGGAGTTAAGAGGCTGGGATTCTGACACTCACCCTGTCTAGAAAACACTGGAAGAACCACTTCATAGTGTAGAGGCTGCTGAACACCTCCTGTGAGTCCTGAAACATTAGAGGTCAATGAGCCATAGCACTGTGTGTGGATGTCTGTCTGTGTGTATGTGTGTGTATGTGTGTGTGTGTGTGTGGATGCCTGTCTGTGTGTGAATGCCTGTCTGTCTGCCTGTGTGTGAATGCCTGTCTGTGTGTGTATGTGTATGTGTGTGTGTGTGTGTGTGTGTGTGTGCGCGCGCGCGCAAGATAGTTAAACACACAGCAGTGGTTGTGGTTTAACAAGAGTGATGATTTAGCCACATTGCCCAAGGCCTCATATTAAAAGCAGAATAATAGATAGTCCTTTGCTGTGTGTGTGTGTGTGTGTGTGTGTGTGTGTGTAGACATGACATTTCACCATTCTGCCCTGCTGCTTTCTCACTAACCCCAGTCCCCTGTGTTCCCAGCACCCCCCCCCCCCCAGGCTGTGTTACAAGGGCCTCACCAGGTGGGACTTCAGCTTGGGCAGCATCTTCTTCAGGATGCGGTCATGGTGCTCCTGGAAGCGCATCAACTTGGGAAAGCCGGGGATGAAAAAACCTGGAGGGGGAGGGGGGGGGGGGTGGGGGGCAGAAGGAGACATGGACACAGACAGTCAATTCAAATTCACGTCGACAGGTGGCAGTGTTTTTTGCCGTTCTGGACGAGTGCGAGCCTGAACGGAAAGGGACGCGAGACGCCGTGAGCTCTGGGTATTCAGAGAGGCGTGGCCTCTGGTAAATGACTTCTAAAGATAACTTTCAAGTCGTTCACAGGTACACGTCACAGGGCTCACGGCGGCCATGTGAGGAATGTTTCTGGAGTAGAAGATCACAGATAATACCGTCTGTTCAGGAGCCAGGTTGGCCACGCCTACTCAGTGTGTGTCTGGTATGTTAACGTGGAGCGGTATTCCTTTTTGGGCTTGCGTGACACGGTTTAGGCATGGGCCACTGAATAACAGTAACATGGAGTGTTCCGGTGTTTACCGTGCATGGCGTGTCTCTGTCCAGACAGTAGCTTGACCAGGGCCCAGAAGGCGTCTTCTTCATTCATGTAGATGAGCAGCAGAGCAGTGATCTGACTCATGCCCTGACAGTATCCCACATCCTACACACACACACACACACACACACACACACACACACACACACACACACACACACACACAC
>JACXGI010015959.1:0-16701 GCA_016801175.1 Esox masquinongy | reverse complement strand
AAGAACAGACCGCTTGGTATTCTGTAGTAAACGGGCAGAATGCCAAATAAGGGAGAAGACGCTAGAGCTAGAAGTCGATTGGTTGGAATAACAACAGGGAAACCCGAAGACGGCAGCTGCCATGAGAGATGTGTTAAACAACGTATATCTTACCCATATATGGTATGAACCGCTCCTTTACCCAGAAAAGCAGAAAAACAGGAAAATCTAGGGCAGGGGGCTCATGCTATAAGAACTGTGTGTGCTGTGATTGTGTCAGACTCTGTTGGACTGAGTGCCACACTGTCTCCAGATATATCTGTATGGGGGAATAAAGAGAATTGCCGGCACTGCGATTTTGTCTCCTCTTAATCTCTTCTCATTAACCAACCCGGGGAAGTACTTTAGGTCGGTACTTCAACACTATTCATTTCATTCATCAGCTTCTTGCTTTCAACGCGACTAAATAATAGCTTACATTGGAGCGCTTTCGATCCGGCATATAGGAGAAAAAAACGTTCATGTGGGCGCCTACTATGAGGAGAAGAATTGGGGGCTGGAAGACACCCAACAGATAAGTGCTTTCTGCGGCTTGATTCGTAACACGCATCGATAATCAATTCATACATTTGTGATTGACGTCAACACGGCTTTTGGTGTGAAAAGTTGTGCGAAGCGGAGAAATGCGCATCATCTTTCTTTTCTTTTAAATCCTTAATTCTGCGAGCGAACTTGCAATAAAATAATTAGTAAAGTCACATTTAAATGGTAAATTCATAAGGACGAATAAGAATGACAATTATACACTTTCAAAATTGCTTTTTTATCACCTGTCTGTTTACTAAGTAGTTTTGGAGTAGTATCGTTCTTCGTTCATATAAGTACACATAACACCTACATTGTTCCTACATAACTACCCACTCTTACCACGAACTGACATTCTTGTTACTATGTAGTTATGTGGGAACTACCCTGTAAGTAACGGGCTGTAATTTGAAGGGTTACCACATTTTTTTCAAAAAAGTCACAGACTTGGAGTTGCAATCTTCACTTATCAAATTTAATAGTGATATTAAATTTGATAAGTGATTTGTTTGTTGAAAAAAAATAACAGTTTGTTGAATAAACATTATATATTCACTAGGGCTGTGAAATTTAATGCATGCGATTAATAAATAATGCTAAATGCAGTTAATTTGTTTGTCGCCTATAACACATTCTTGTTTGAGCCTCAGAATCAAAATTCACTTGGCTATCACTTATTGATTTGCAACAGTGTATGGGTAACTTTATTGGCCCCTTTCTTGTGTTGGAGTTGTCTGGAGCACTTCACGTTAACTTTTTTAAATACACTTGTCTGTGAATCCTGCCTAACAGCGCGTTACCTACTCGTACATTGGAACACAGTCTGTGCTGTTGTTGGAAATTGGAATATCTACTAGAAAAACAGCCATGCCTCCCCTCTTAGCCTTTTCTGAAGCTGGTCCCGAAACACTATGTGCGTGCGAATCCACCTGTTAACCTTGTTTGCAGCATGGTTAATTATGCTTATTTTATGTTGTTGCTAGCCTAAGCTAAGCATTAATGTCGTCGCCAGATGCATTTCCACTAAAATAAATTAGGCTATACCCAGCTAACACGTTACATAACCACGACCAACCGTGACGTTATGGATTGGTAATGTCATGACATTACTTTCTCAAAACGTTGTGGCAACGTTATCCGAAGGTAATTGCATGACCACATAATTGGTAATCTTCCTTACCTCCTCAGCACGTCGCAGGAGCGTAAATACACGACGTACTGACAAGGTAACTACTTACGTACCGGTTTGGTAACAATCCTACGTAACTCCAACATTATCTGAAGGAAATTAATGACCACATAATTGGTCATCTTCCTTAACTGCTCAGGATGTAGCAGAAACGTAGTTACAGGACGTACTGACAATGTAACAACTTTCGTACACAAATTGTAAACTGTACGTGCAGATGTGCCACAGCTCGAGCGTCCTGCCATTTCTTGTTCGTTGTAGTTTGTACTCCTAAGTAGTCATCAGAAGTTTACAGTATCTCAGCAGACATAACCGGTGGCTATAGCACGTTTATTTTACTCCAGTTTAAGATGATTCTGATTCATGTTCTGATTTAGTCATGTCTGTGAGTTTTCACCAGTACTCCTCTGCTACTGTGGTTAGCCTACATTAGTAGTTATTGCTATTTAGAAATGTTGCAATCATTGATGTTAATCATACTTTCGTTTTCTAATCTAGCAATTTTCCAATTTAGTTATTTTCTAATTTAGTCATGTAGCCTACATTATAGTAAAGTAATATATCTAACTAACTACTGCAGGTAGCGCAAGTTTTCTTTTAAGTTATACTTGGCTAACTAGCTACTGCAGCTAGCAAACGGTACTGTACGACTATGCTAAACAAACATCAGTTTATTTCGTTAAGCCGACATCATTTCTGGAGCACCATCATCATTTCTGGACAAGGAATCTCAGGTAAGCGTATTTAACTTCTTTACAAAGCAGATAGATAACTATCTGTCATAAAGCTAAAATCACTTTGGTAGTTCCCATCGAATTACAGTACTGTTTAGCAAGCCAACTAACGTTAGCTCAAACGTTAGCAAGCTACAGTACAGTAAGTCAACTACTTACTAGCTTGGTTGGTAACTTTTTTCAAACGTAGATGAACATCGAGTCACCTCACAAGTACTCAAATGTAAAGATTTTTACTATGAGTTCCCCAAGTAATGATTCAACAAGATATTTGACAAAATTGTAAAAGTGATATAAATAAATGATGAACGAACTGAATCAAATGGTTGACACTGTTTTATACTGTTTTTAAACTGGTTTTCATTGTCCATGTCTAGGTGCAGCAATGGGTCCAACGGCAGAGGAAGGTGAAGATAGAATTGAAGACCACTCAGACTCATTTCTGACAACAAGGAAGAGTAAAGTGTCCATATCTTTGGATATGTCGTACTTTGCTAGGAGAAAATGTCTGGACTGATGATCTAACAGCATTGCCATTATTATATGTGGGAAGGGATTGATAAAATATATAATATAAATACATAATACCTCACTGTAAAACTAAACGTCAGTCTAGAACCCTGCTGAAATGTGTTGTGCACATTTAAGAGTTCATGGAACAGTTGGAGCAGGTAAACACAAGGTTGGAGAAAACTGTCAAGATGGACAGAAATTAACTTAGATGTACATATTCTAGCTGTAGGTATGAATATAAAAATTGTGAGAGTAAAAACCACAACCTTAGAGATATCACGTTGCCACGACATGCTAGCGACCAACTGACAATGTCAATTAGTTACGTTGTAGCGACAACAAGAAAACTTTCACTTTTCCGGTTGTGACAACGTAACTGACAACGTTGCTGCTACCTAATTTCGGTCGCCAGATAACGTCATAACAACATTGTGACAACGGAAAATTCTTAGCTGGGTAATAGCGGAATTAACAACTTTTCTGCTGTGCATAAATAAATTACAGATCTCGCGTGTTTAATGTGTCTGGATAAACATCGCTAGCTACCTTGCCTCCCTTAAGCCTTTGCCTACTTAAGTAACCTGGATCAGAGAAAAGCAACTTTCTATTTCAATTTACATGGGCTACAAATAGGTTGACAGTCATTGTGGTAATTTGAGGGGAGAAATTTATGGGCCATTACATACCCTGTACAAATGGACCAACTTGGAACAAGACAGCTCCTGCATTTCAAATTAAGCACTGTCCATAGTTTACAATAAAAAATAATGTCTTTAACATAATGCACTGATTTTTAAACAGAAGTGTTTATTCATCCAAATTTGAACACATTCTAAAATTGTGATTAATCGCAACTAACTACAGACGTTTTTGTAATGAATCGCAATTAATTCTTTTAATTGTTTGACAGCACTAATAACATTAACATTTTAGTAAATAAACAATTAGTCTTTTATTTGTGAGTTTAATGTATTTACAAATCATGGATGTTAGCGATGAATTCTGTATGCACAGACTGTAGTCGATATAGTTAGGGTGACCAGATTCAATAGGGTGAAATATGGGACAGTTAGACTATTACATTCCCCCCCTCACAGACACACCCACACCCACCTACACAAAATGAATAGTAGGGCCTATTATTTTACTGTACATAAAATTGTATTATCAAATGCACAAATACAGTATCTTTGTGTGTACAGTCATTGTCTAGATCAGTGGTTCCCAACCAGGGGTACTAGGACCCCTGGGGGTACTTGGCCTCTCCACAGGGGGTACTTGAAAACACTCATGACACCATAGGCTTACTAGTGAAATTAACATGAGGGGGTACTTCAGGGGTACTCCAAGCAGTGCAAAATCCTTTGGGGGGTACAGTAACTGAAAAAGGTTGGGGGCCACTGGTCTAGATATAGTATCTAGACAAGGACTTAGACTGAAGCAACAAAAGAGTGTGTCACTCAGAACAACACATTAGCCTATGCGTTTCTCTGAAAAAGGCAAAGCCTTTTCATCTGCTTCGCGTGGCACTGCAGCTCCTCTTCCTATCTGGCGCTCCACCTCGCCGGTGTACTAATCATTGGCCGGAGGGTGATGGCAGCAACGCACCCCGAGGACGCACCTATTGTCATTTAGTCATAATTTCAGTATATATTAGTTTGGTTAGTCACAGTTCAGCACGAATTATTGTTTCCTATTGTATGTATGTGAGGTGCTGTTCATTTATCTAAAAGAAGAAATACAAGAAAATAAACGTTATTGCTTTTTTGGATTTTCTTTCCCTTCTGCCTCATTTCTACGCACACATTACACTCGCACTGTCACCTTCCCACTGTGAAAGCTATACTATAATAAAATTTTGCATATGTGACAAATTCATGAATTGGATTGAACCAACAAAAGACCGTTTGCACTCCGGATAACTTGAACACATTATGCTATGAAAAAGTAAACTCAGCCTATATATCAGGTGTACACAGCAACAACTGTAATAATGTAACAGAATTATGCCTACTCACTTTTGCTAGATTCGGTGGGTGTGGAGTATAGTGGCCTGTTGTACTTTTCGCATGAGGCAGTCTTCCTCAGAGTACGCTTGTCTTCAATGGGTTTGTCATATAAAGCTGTGCACTTTTATCCAAAATTTACTTGAACAAATAGCCCAAAATTACCTTCATTTTTGTTACAGTGAGTTGGGATTTCACGCACACAGGTGCTAGGGCTCCGCGGCTTGTGAGAAGTACAATGTGATTGGATCATGATCAGACTGAATAAAATAAGGAACTTTAAGACTGACAGACGTGGCAAATCGTAGGTCGGACCAATCAAAAAACAGGACCAAGTGAAAATACGGGACAAAACATGATTGTTTCTAAATAAGTCGGGACACCTGAAAACAGACTGAAATACAGGACTGTCCTGGGAAAAACAAGACGTCTGGTCACCCAATATGTAGTACGTACAGAGTAATAAAGTAACCACTACTAATGAATTAGTTAGCTTTATAACTGTGTGATTTTGGTTTGAAGAACATTGTGCATTTAGATACTTTCCATATTGGAATCAATCACAAACCATACTTTAAAAATCCAAATAAAAATAGATGTGAACAATACAAACATCTACATTTGCCATGAAGCAACCCTTCTTATGTCAGCACACTTCACTGAATTCTGACAGCACAATACCAGTCTGAGTTAAGGGGCTGTAAAGAAAACAAGCATGACAAGTCAGGCCAAGTCAATGCACTTCAAGATGCTGTGTTTCAGTCAAACATTGCAAATATTTGTGACTGTGTACGTGCATGTATGTGGATGGCTTCTCTCTCTGGATTCACAGCTTTTTCTGTTAGTTGCAGTAGGTCAGGTTGAACAGGCCAAGATTCCCCGCAAACACTGACATGCACCGCTGATATGCCAAGGAACCCTATACAATTGAAACAAAGTTTGCACCATGAAAACAAATTGTCTCCCATTGGTTGCTTTTCATAACACCAGCTGTGTGAAATGTCCAACACGGCTAAACAAAAAACATCCGGGACTAGAGTCCCAAAATCCTGGGTCTGGTGACATTCCCAGTTTTGAGGCAATGGTCAAGATTATTTTAAGCTGGGCCAAAGCTGTCTCCAAAGCGGTAGACAAAATTAATTACATTGGCCTACACAAATAGCTGTATTTATTACTGTACAGGCTGGATTTCTCTCTTCAAATATTTGCAATTTTTTTCTATTTTGAAGTGAAGATACTGAGAAATTATTTGCACTCCAATAACTAAATGCAATAGCATTTTCATTAGTACATAATGTTGTAGGCTATATGTCCGTTACATTTGTCAAATGTCCGGGAATAGTATATACAGACACATTTTCGGAAACCCTGAGGCAGGCTGTTTGTTTTCATCATTAGTGCATGTACAACAGAGGTGTCAATATCTATTCTTGATGCTAGGCTTCACATTTGCATTTGAAGTCTGTTGCTTGTGTCTGACAACATGAGGACCAAAGAAGTGGCAGTTTTAGTCAAGCTGACCATCATGTGGCAGGTGTGGCAGAATAAATGGATCAGAAACCGTCAAAATATTAACTGTGCCAAAATCAACTGCACATTAAGCAAAAAGCACCGTTCAGTTCATAGATTTGTACAGTAAATAACCTGGTAGACCAAGGAAGACTTCCACATTAGATAACCAAAGAATGCTCCCCATAATGGAGAAAAACAAAAAAACATCTGAAAGATCAGGAACACTCACCAGGATTAAGGCGTGGATGTGTAAGCCACTACACCGTAAAAAATAACTGCTTTGTGGCATGTGTAGATACACGCAGTCCCTGTTACACGCACGGCGTCTAACAGGGACTGCGTAAAATGCAGCCCTTAGAATACAAACTACAAAAAACAGGCAGAGCCTGGAAACACATCATCAGCCAACTGCTGGTCTGAAGTCTAATAAAGGCCAGACACCACAGTTAAAAATAGTGATTTTGCATCGATCTGACAATTGTCTGATTTTGGGACATTTTTCAACCATACTTTTATAAAATGTACAAATAATTTGAAAATAATTGTACTTTATTCATATCATTTTATCCCAACTCTGTCACCTAGACCAAGCAAAAATTGTTATTGTTAGCATGTTTCATGTAGACATTCAGCCATTATTTTCATAACTTTCCATGTTGAATCATATATCATTCATAAGCTTGTTTTCCAGAGCATATCGGTAGCTAGTCCATACATGTCTACATCCTTTGTAGATCATGTGTTTTCTGTTGAAAGACGCATTATCCTTATTTCTGGAAAGCACATTCTAATTGGATTAGCCTATCTTCATTGGTCATTTTCTCAAAATGACATGTTTTCCATGTGCCAATCCATTTGTCTCAGTCTTGAATGGAGATACATTCACAATATTCCACACACAGGCTCTTAGGTCTTATTGTCAGATGTATACAAAGGCATTTTTGAATATCTTGTGTCATTTAGATTTTAAGTGTCATTTCATCTTTAAATATAGGCAAAATATGCATCTGTGATACATATAAATATTGTTTTTTAAATAATTTCATGAAATAACAATATTTTGATCAACTGCTCTGTAAAAGTCTGACCATTGGGTGTCTTATAACAACAGAAAAACAAAAAAAATTCTAGTTTGAAGTAATGTGTTAAAAAAAAGAATGATATGCAAATTACTGAATATTGAAGTACGTTTAGCCTAATTTGCATATTTTAATAGTTAAATAAATAAAACTTGTAATACAAAAATATCTTGTCTTCTGAATACCTGCAACTGGTGAAGTTTCAGTCTGATGAGAGTAAAGGAAAAAAATAAACCTATTAGAGGGTGGTGCCTGGCCTAAAGTTGAACACGCAACATGAAACAATAAAGCACAAAGACAAGGGGAGCAGAGGGAACAGATATACACATGATAATGATGGAATACAGAAAAGGTGTGTGTGATGACAAGAAAACAACAGTCCGGAGTTGGAAAATGGAAAAAGGACGGTGGTAGCCAGTAGACCGGTGACGTCAAACGCTGAAGCCGCAACGGGCCAGAGCGGGGAGCTGGTACCGAGAGAGAAGTGACATCATTAAAGTAATCAAATCGCGAAATCTCCAACATCTACAAGGGAGATGTTGGATCATCTACAAGTGATAGTAATTCATACACACAATAATATTTCTTGTTTGTGAACAGTTTACACGTTATTTAATAAATATAACTTTTTTGCTCATCTATTTTAAAATCAGGATGCTTATTGATTATATATGATATGATTATATGATTATTTCATATGTTTTAGTATATTTTACATTTATTTCACTGTTTAGAACCCATACCAGCCATCAACGGCCTTAATTTAAGTTACTTTAGTGGCTGCAGACAGCCGTGATTCTTTAACACAGGGTCCTTGAAGTGCTAAAATTACTTGAATTTGGGTCTCGTTGCAGTTCTATGTTCTGTGTGTTTTGGTTCTAGTTGTCCTGTTTCTATGTTCAGTCTTGTGTCTTGCTTTCACCCGTGTCTCGTTAACTCCTTGTTTTGTCCCTATTTAAGTTCCTCCTGCCCCAGTTTCTTGTTGGTCATTGTTGTATGTCTACGGCTGTGTTTTCCGGGAGCCAACTTTGTTGGCTATAGAAAACTTTGTGCCTGTGTCCTGCCTCCATGGGGCACCCTGACACTCAGAAGTTACAGTAATAGAATACAATGAAAATCACCGTTTTATGACAAAGTTCTTAGAAAGTAATTGAAATTAAAATCTCTTAAATCAAAACAAATTAAACACTTGTCTCCGACTGTAGTGCTATCCCTCCCTCGCTCCAGCAATTTTCTGTCAAAAATGCCAGATAAAGGTAAATAAATACAGCAATTTTGGAAACTAATCTTTACAGGTATCAATCAATCAAATGTATATTATAAAGCCCTTTTTACATCAGCTGTTGAAGGAACTGGATTTTGACCTGTTTAAGATTAATTCCAAATAGTCAATGAATTAATGTAAGAAATGAATTTAATATAAAAAGACAGTATTACAATTACAGTACAAGTATCAAAGTTTAGTATAAAAGTAAAAGTATAAAAGTTCTCCGGAGATTCAAGATGTTTGCAAGAGCAAAGATGCATGCAGAGGTGAGGAAAAGGTAAGAGAGCTCTCCCAATCCCCCACTGAAGTTGTGGGGGTTGGTTAGCTAACATCAAGATACCAAGATACCACGAATGTCCACTGACCGAGATGACCATCAATTCATTCGAATGTCACTCAACAACCGTAGGATTATATCAAGTGACCTACAAAAAGAATGGCAAACAGCAGCTGGGGTGAAGTGCACGGCGAGGACGGTTCGAAACACGCTCCTAGGGGCAGTGCTGAAGTTGTGCAAAGCTAGAAAAAAGCCCTTCATTAATGAGAAGCAAAGAGTCAGGTTGAAGTTTGCAAAAGACCATAAGGATTGGACCGTAGAGAAATGGAGTAAGGTCATCTTCTCTGACGAGTCAAATGTTTAGCTTTGCCCAACACCTGGTCGTCTAATGGTTAGACAGAGACCTGGAGAGGCCTACAAGCCCCAGTGTCTCGCACCCACTGTGAAATTTGGTGGAGGATCGTGATGATCTGGGGATGCTTCAGCAAGGCTGGAATCGGGCAGATTTGTCTTTGTGAAGTATGCATGAATCAAGCCAAGTACAAGGTTATCCTGGAAGAACACCTGCTTCCTTCTGCTCTGACAATGTTCCACAACTCTGAGAATTGGTTTTTCCAGCAGGACAATGCCCCATGCCACACAGCCAGGTCAATCAAGGTGTGGATGGAGGACCACCAGATCAAGACCGTCATGGTC
This sequence comes from Esox masquinongy, assembly GCA_016801175.1. Taxonomy (NCBI): domain Eukaryota; kingdom Metazoa; phylum Chordata; class Actinopteri; order Esociformes; family Esocidae; genus Esox; species Esox masquinongy. The sequence continues at coordinate 6,864 of JACXGI010015959.1, read as the reverse complement.
AGCCCGATCTCCAGACCTGAACCCCATTGAAAACCTCTGGAATTTGATCAAGAGGAAGATGGATGGTCACAAGCCATCAAACAAAGCCGAGCTACTTGAATTTGTGCCAGGAGTGGCATAGTCACCCAACAGCAATGTGACAGACTGGTGGAGAGCATGCCAAGATGCATGAAATCTGGGATTAAAAATCAGGGTTATTCCACCAAATATTGATTTCTGAACTTTTCTTAAGTTAAAACATTAGTATTTTGTTGTTGAAAAATGAATATGAATTAGTTTTCTTTGCATTATTTGAGGTCTGAAACTTTTTTTGGTTATTGGTTATTTTGACCAGTTGTTGTTTTCTACAAACAAATACTCTAAATGACAATATTTTTATTTGGAATTTGGGAGTAATGATTTCAGTAGTTTATAGAAAACAAAAATGTTCATTTTACTCAAACACATACCTATGAATAGTAAAGCCAGAGAAACTGATAATTTTGCAGTGGTCTATTAATTTTTTCCAGAGCTGTATTTTAAACAATTATAGGCCAATATCGAACCTCCCATTTCTCTCAAAAATTTGAATTCCTTCCTGAAGATAAATAACATTAATGAAATGCTCCAGTCTACATCAGTTTTTGGGAGTTCCTCCCAACTGTTTTTAGATGTCTCTGAGTTGACATTGGGATTTAGATGGCCACTTCAGAACAGTCCAGCATTTTGCCTTGAACCATTCCAGGGTATTTTTTAATGTGAGTTTGGGATCATTGTTCTGCTGGAAGGCCTGTAATGGAGACCCAGCATTCTGACACTAGGTTTGACATTGTGTAACAAAATGCCTTGCAATGCTCATAATGCCATGCACACTATTAAGGCATCCAGGGCCACAGGCAGCAAAAGAAACCCCAAAACATCAATGAACCTAGACTGTGGGTATGGTATTCTTTTCAGTGAAGGCTTAATTTTCCATAAACATAGAAATGGTGCTCTTTACCAAAAATCACTCATTTGTTCTCATCTGACCACAGGAGATTGTCCCAGAAGGATTGTGGAATGTTCAAGTGTTTTAGCAAATTGCAGTTGGGCTTATGTCTCTCGCAGCAGTGGATATTTTACCATACATTCCCCTTTCACTGAGTTGACAACGGATGGTGCAACTCACAATTGAAGTGATTTAAAAAAAAAAACAACAGAGACCGGAGGTAAAACTCAAAGCTGCATGTTTACTTATGGAAAACAAAACCTCAAACTCAAAATTACAGTTACAGAGTATTTAACTTAATTATTCATGCACATGGGGTCATCACATTATCAGTCAGCCATGAGTTGTTATATTAGGTGCCATAAAGTTACTTTGGACTTATGTCAATTGCTACCCTCATTCCCACATCGGGACCATATGTCAAACAGAAGCTAACAGGAGTTTTAAACAGAGATCCTTCCCCCATGCTACATAAAACCAGAATATCACTTCCTTACTTTAAAGCCCATTTGTTCCAACACATGCTAGATAGGTAAGGCACATCACTTTACTAGTTCCCCATAACCACAGGGCATCTTGATTACAATCCCTGTCCTCCGTGGTAGCTGTGTCTATAGAACATCTGTTTGAATGTGTGTTATACATATACAATTTTACCAATATACAATTCTGTAGCTAAGCATATTGTGTGCGTTTGATTATCAATAGTATTTAAGCTGTGCGTATAGTTCACGAAGTCGGTCCTTGCGATGACATCCCCAAACAGCTGTCTCTCCTGCTAAGTTATATCCAGGAAAGTTGGCATTTATTAAAAGTCAGCTTGAATCTTTGTGGAAGTTGATCAAGGTGCTTTCTCCACCATTCGAACTCTCTTGCGACAACGTCCAGGAAGGCTGGCTACTGTGTCGTGGGCCTTTACCTTCTCGAACATTCCTACACTATAGTGGAAACGGGAACATTAAGGTGTCTGGTGACTTGTAGCCTTCAATTTGTCCATGCTTTACTACAGTTTTGTGTCAGACAAATCTTTGGTTTTGTTTCTTTTCTCCATGCACATTACAGTACACATACAGTAGTGACAAAAAACAGGATATTTTTATATTGCAGGCACCTGCAACTCACAACCAGCAAGATCAATTCCCAAGTAAAGGATAATTTGCTTATAATCAAATTATTTCTGACTCTTTCTAGAATGCGCTATTAATATTGCCCATGCCATTTTAGATTTTGTTTCTTGGTTTTGGCTTCAGGGTCCCTGAACCTACTTCTGTACCAAATGTGGTGCCTTCATCTCAAAAGTATTTTTTAATTATAAAATAATGTTACCTTAGGTTGCCATTTTCAAAGATGCCAGGGGTATGGTTTGCTCCATATCTACATTGTCTCAGGGTCTATAAACCTAAATTTGTTTTAAATTTAGTGCCTTAATCTGAAAACGGTCCGTCACAATTCTAAAATAATGGTAGCATATACAGCTCTGGAAAAAATTAAGAGACCACTGCAACTTTTTCTTTTCTTTCCAAAAAAGTTGAAAAGGAAGGTTTTGAGTGAGGAACAGAAGGGTTAAAATTAAGAGACCACTGCAAATTGAACGCTTCTGTTCCTCACTTAAAACCTTCCTTTTCAACTTTTTGGAAAGGAAAGAAAAAGGTGTAGTGGTCTCTAAATTTTTTCCGGAGCTGTATATATAAAAGGGAAGGTATGTCATTTAAATTAGCAACATTGTCTTGTTATATGAATTTCAGTTAACCGAATCGTCACGACACCTGCAACTTAAGTTGGAAGTCCCACACAGTTGACTACTTTAAAATGTTGGAAGCACTCAATGATGTCTATGCTAAAATGCATTGCATCCAAGTTCAATCCTCTGAATGAAATTAATTTTAGCATGGACATCAACAGGTTAGTATGTTAAGAACAAATTATGATTTACAGCAATGACCTGGAAGTAGTTAGAGTTAACTATCTTGCTCTGGGACAAAATATGTTTTCACCTTTTTTACACACTTCACATTATGTCATACATTTTTAAATACAAGCAATAGAGTAAGAAAATCAATTTGAACGCCCCTCCAACTTGTAATTACTAAAAGGCAAGTCCTCTCTCTTCCCTAAGCTCTTGACTTCTTCCATATTATTAACTCAGATTATACTATGGGAAATGACCATAATAACAATTTCTAGCAGTACAAGTCAACAAAATAATTTATAGTAAGCAAAAAAATATTTTAATGTTTTTTAACACTCACATTTGCAAATGTATTCACTCACTAATGTAAGTCATTCCGTATGAGTGTCTGCAAAATTAATAAAATGTAAATGTATACAAGCATAATAGCTGTAATTCTTTTTCATTTAATCTGTTTGCCACTTGCCAATCAGTGTTCTTAAAAAGTATGGCCCTCAGTTCATAAGTAGTATTTTCAGGCTTGACTCAAACCAGAAAGATAATGTGGCCTTGTTTTTATCTGGGTAAAAGTCTGTCCTCCACCCTGTCTCTTCACTCCGCTATAATTTCCAGGCAAGCGATAAGTGGTTGAGTAGATGTGAATTTGTTGGTAGACTAACAGAATATTATTTCCCCCCAATGTCAAGTGCAGCACTGCAAAGTCATTCTGACCAGGTTCTAAGGACTGCTTCATCATCTTCATTACACTAACTGTTATGGTCTGTAAATTTGATGACATTTGCAAAATAGGCTCCCCCAATCCCAGCCCATCCCTGAAGTCTTTGTGAACTAACACCTGTTATGTTTTTTTTTGTCACCAGTGCGTACTTTTTTCTGGTAACTACTGTATATCAATGAGTACAATATAATTATTACACAGAGTTGACTGGTTGTGCTACCTAGCTAATGTAAGCTAGTATTTTTGACGACTTCCCTTGCCACTCCATTTATTCTATCTTCATCTACTCAACAAACTTTCTCATTGGTTGGTTTCTGTAACTTGCTAATTAGGGGTGATGTTTCAGTGAAAATCGTCCCAGTCAGCGGGCACCAGACTAACTATAAGTCTATAGTTGCAAAACACAGTACATAAAAAATATTTTTAATACTCCTCACTGCAGATGGGAGTATATAAATTATCAGGTTGTCTGTAAATACAGTTGTGCTCAAAATTTGCACACCCTTGGAGAATTGGTAATCTATATACCATTTGTACAGAAAATATGAGTGAGCAGGCAAAACACGTCTTTTATTTTTTATGGGATTCACATTCAACTGTAGGTCATAGCAGAATGGCACAATCATAAAACAAAACATGGCAACAAATAAAAAAAATGAACTGATCCCTGTTCAAAAGTCTGCATACCCTTAGTTCTTACAGTTTTTCTCAATTGCTAACAAGCATCGGTCAATACAGAAACCACAATAACAAACACTTCACACAGTCTGCATTTCTAAAACGCATCTTTGCCAAACAGTTAATCTCACCTCCAAAACTCACTAAAACACTTCATACATGTCTCAAAATAAGCTTGTTCCACCAAAACACTGGCAACAATTCTCACTCAGAAACACACACTGTCACTCATAACACACTGACCTAAAAAACACTAATAACAGGGAGCATTACAAAAATTACGAAGTTTTATCTCGTAGGTTTTTTTAATTATTTTTCAAATAAATCAGTATTTGATCATAGAATAAGAAAAACATCTCTCTTTATTGACTGTACTAATGTATACGGAACAATAATGAATCAGAAATGCAGCAATTTGAAGGAATATCCTTTATTTTTTCTACATCTTTGCATATAGTAAATTATACTTTTGAAAAATAATAAATTCAAACAAAAAACAAAATTTACCCAAATTCCAGGACTGCAACAATAACAAACAAACATCAGCAAGTATAGTATAATCAGTAGTCTCTCTGTATTGTAGGGGCCAATGAGTGGTTTGTGTAACAGCAAACCATCATTGGACATTGCTGCACACATTGTGATGTTAGCTCCTCTCTGGCCTGGGACATCCACGGTGGCTCTCTAACCAATCACATTTCTTCCCCTGCGGCGTGTTTTTACCAGGTTGAATCCAGCTTCATCCACAAAGATGAATTTATGCGCAGTTTGACTGATTTCCATCTCAATTACTTTCTAAAAAAAACAGTAAATCCATAGTTTTACAGTACTTTACATTATGCGTACATGTGTATATACCCTGTTTAGTTATTGAACAGACATCTTAACTGGATATATTTATACTGGAGTTCTTTCACACATTCACCGTTTCTCTCAAAGGGTACAGTGTACAACACTTGGGTCGGTATTCAGTTGAAATTGCAATCAAATGTGTTTGGATTGACTTAATATTCTAACAATATTAACATTTTCTAACAAATATTAAACATTTTCTTTATGCATCACTGTATCACTGTCATCAGTGCTGTGCCCGTTTCTCTAGCATACAGGATATTCACATAGCATGTGTTCAAAGAAACTCCTAAAACAAGATCCCCACAGAATTGTCTTTTTGACCCTAACCCAGCCACAGGACATCACATATACGTCCACATACCTCACAGTGGATAACAGGTAATTTTCTGCATAACCATCCCTCTCTTTATATGGATGGTCATGCATATAGAGAGAGGGACCTACATATGTTTGTGGATGAAAAACAATTTTTTCTCGTCCTAATATAATCCATTTCCAATCTAAGTCCCCATTAACTTTTAACAAACTTAAGGTACTGACGTTTATGTCTTAATAAGACCAGATGCTTTCTTCTGGAAAGATGTCTAAACAGGTTTTGTATGGAGTTGATGTGTAACTGTAATTTTGGAGACTTGGTGACCCTCAAAAAATAACCAAATTATGCAATTCTGTGATCCATGGAGAATTCTTTACTCTAAAACAACCTTCCTGAATTTACATGGAGGATGGGTGATTCTTGACAAAGATTTGCATTTTTTACAATGTTACCTCAAAGGTTACATTTAGATGCAGTAGTATTATTTAAAAGATAAAAGTACAGTGAAGTACAGTACACTAAGCACATTAGAGGATAACCAGTGGCATTTAATTCAGTAGAGTACAGCAGTACAGTAGAGTTTTCAGTGCAGTAACCATTATCAGTCGAGTAGTTTATAGAAATTTAATGCAAAGGTCACAACGATGTCTCATCCAGAAAAGACCAATCACATACATTTCGCCCAACAGCTGAAGAAAATCATAACCTATACACACACACAAAAAAAGATTATTCAATTAGCGTCTATTTTACTTCAATCTGTAATATTGTGCTGGACCATGAAGGAAATCCAAAGGATATTGGCAGGGCTTTTAGCAGATCTCTCTCAATTGCTAGCCATTCAGAAAAGGCTTCCCGCCCGCTCCTTGCAGCAAGACAGCACAGCTGGCCACGGCGGAAGGGCAGACGGGAAAAAATAGAGCAGTGTTCCATTTTTTTCCCCTGCTCTGTTGTGGAAAACCAATAGGAAAGCTTGTAGGAGGTACTACAATACTGAATAGTCCATAACCTAACCAACACGTCGGACAAACAGCTAATTTTACTAGACCAAGAACAGGAGGAAATCTATAACGTCACAATCAAGGTCTATTGAGACAATATAAAAAAACAATATAGCGTGGTAAGGGATTGCTCCGAGTCTTGGACCTACAGTTGCCCTCGATCTGTTAATGTATATAGAGTACTGCTAGCTTTTGCTATCAACCAAAACGAAACACTAGCTACCTGCTAGAAATATTTTTAAAACAAATACAGCCGTTTTCATAAATGAACTGTTTCTGTCATGGTTCTCTTGAATTGCCAGTAGGCTATAGCAGAGAAATCAGCTCAAATCCCCAGCATTTTCTTTTAGTGAGTTTCATTTTAATGAAGGGAGATTACGTTAGTTACCGGGAATGTAACTCCGGTTATATGAGTGGAGC